>JADRCH010000042.1:3482394-3527702 GCA_019843965.1 Rhynchomys soricoides
AAGAAGAAGAAGAAGAAGAAGAAGAAGAAGAAGAAGAAGAAGAAGAAAGTAATTGAAATCAGGCGCAGCCTGTGCTCATTTCTAGAATCATGCACATACTACCTATCACCCTCGAGATGACAGGGTCATTGTTACAGCATCTCCTCGACTCTAATATTCAGGCTTACACGCCAGGATGGTAGCAGATTATTTGAGTGCTGGTCCCAGAATGAACTCTCATTTCTGGTTCCTCATCTTTGAGCTAAATAAAAACCTTTATCACAAATTCTTCTGAAGGAAGCTTCTCAAAGCCTGGATCAGGAAAGTAGTACAGTTCTTCCCTCCCCACCTACCAGCTGCCACTCTGCCAGGGGAAGGCACTCCATTCTCCTTTTGGCTGGTGTTGCTAAAAACTTGGACAAAACTGCTTAATGCATAGGTCAAGGAGTGGAGGCTATGACAGAGCCTGAGCCAGCCAGTGCACTCTTTCTCCCTGGCAACCAGTGATTGACTCAGGTTTATGACATGACCAAAAGAGCCTTCAGCTCAGCCATCAGTGGCTGAGACAGGCAGATCTCTGAGTTCCAGGCCAGGCTAGGCAGCACAGGAGACTCCATTTAAAAATGGAGAGAGAAAGAGAGAGAGAGAGAGAAAAAAGAAAGCTAGCTAGCAAAGCTAGCTCAACCAAGTGCTTTAGCTTGAGATACTAGAGAAACAGACTTCCATATCCACAAGGATATTTGTAGCTGCAGAAGCTTCTGGTAGCCTTCTTGTACTGGCTGGTTTTGTGTGTCAACTTGACACAAGCTGGAGTTATCACAGAGAAAGGAGCTTCATTTGAGAAAATGTCTCCATGATATCCAGCGGTAAGGCATTTTCTCAATTAGTGATCAAGGGAGGAGGGCCCCTTGTGGGTGGTACCATCTGTGGGCTGGCAGTCTTGGGTTCTATAAGAAAGCAAGCTGAGCAAGCCAGAAGAAGCAAGAAAGCCAGTAAGTTACATCCCTCCATGGCCTCTGCATCAGCTCCTGCTTCCTGACCTGCTTGAGTTCCAGTCATGACTTCCTTTGGTGATGAACAGCAATGTGGAAATGTAAACTGAATAAACCCTTTCCTCCCCAACTTACTTCTTGGTCATGATGTTTGTGTGGGAATAGAAACCCTGACTAAGATACTTCTTGACTAACACAAACAACTGAATGGAGAAGAGTAATGAAAAGTTGCCCATGCTGTGTAACTCGAGCTCATGCCATCGGGTTTGGAGCTCAGATATCCTCAATTGGATGGATCTAGTTACACTGGGCTTCTGTGATTTGCAGCCCCAACTTCAGGGGTGAGGACCCTTGGTGTGGAACCCAGCCTCAAACCCAGGCCTCTTCTTGCTGAGCTCACTTCCACGAACCTCAGTTTCTTTATCCACAAAAGTGGAAAGCTGTTGCCCACAGGATGGGATTGAACAAGATGTCTGTGAAGGGTTCAGCACAGGGTCTAGTGCAGTCAAGGTTGAGGATGGTCTGTGTGTTGGGACTGAGCGAGGAGAGTTGGATGTGTTTACTCAGCCATCAGTGAACTGAGTGAACTAAATGTCCTTGAGGACCGTCACAGCTGCAGGCCTGGGAGGACTCTTAGTCTTATGCTTGATCACTACATTTCAGATCACTATTTGGATCTGTATTTTGTTGGTATTTGGAAGATAAGTGGCTTGGTTAATGCTGTTGTGCCCACCTGGGCAAGAGGCCAAGGCCAAGCTGGGAGCCTCAGGACCCAGTCCAAACACCTAACGTGAGAACATCTGTCTGTGAAGCTGCCTGCTTTCCAGCAGGTTATAAAAGATGGGATGGTTCCTTTGTTCTCCCTTGATGTGCCTGTTTCTAACCCCAGAGTTGTTCTCCCTAGGCCTTCCCTCCACCAGAGATGCTAGCCTTTCTCTCCTGTACTCAGAGAGGGCCCAACCTATGGCCCACTATAAATAATGTTTTCAACACGAAGCTGGAAATCCCTTCTTTTGAGGCAGGGTCTCAGTGAGAAGCCCTGGTTAGCTCGGAACTTGTCTGTAACCCAGGCTGGATTTGAACTTCTGGTGAACCTCTTGCCTTTGCCTCTGCCTCCCAGGTTCTGGGGTTACAGGTGGGTGACACCATGTTTGGCTGTTCACTCATTTCCCCTCACTACCCTGTCAGCAAAACCCCTTCTGGTGAGAACATGCGGAGTGTGGCTTTACCTTCAGGGTGCAGGGAAGAATGAATCCACCAGGAACTCAGAATTAACATCCCAAGAAATGCTGGTGCCAGGTGGTGACTGTCTCTGTGATCATCTTTTCAGATTATCATTACTTTATGCAAGCTGCAGTTGGCAATGCTACCAGTTTACCACCGGAGAAGTAAAGATTTGACTCAAATCTGAGACCAAATTAAGATTTCTGAATAGTTTAATGCAATGTCTGCCATGTAACTATGGTAAATATTAGTTTTTCTCCCAGGTTTTCCCTCAAACAAGCTCCTAGCAAGGTGTGAAGTATCTAGGGCAGACTGCATCTTAAACAAAGAGTTTTAATTTCAGTATCATTAGATAACATTTATGAGGTTTTGTTTTGTTTTTTAAGGTCCATCAGGTGCATAGACTAAAACACAACATGGAGCCTAACGGAAATGTACAGGAAAATACAGAAAGGATACACACAAAATTCACTGACCTGGGCCAAGAAGAGAAGGCCAGGGATGCTGGTGGTAATTGAAGAAGACTTTAGTCTGGGCATGGTGACATATACCTTTAATCCCAGTACTTGAGAGGCAAGTACTGTCAGATTTCTATAAATTTAATGCTAGCTTGGTCTATATACTGAGTTCCCTTACAATCAGGACTACACAGAAAGACACTGCCTTAAAAAAAACAAAAACAAAAACAAAACAACAACAACAAATCACTTTAGTCTGTTATATCTTAATTGTTAAGCTTTTAAATGAGAATATATATATGTATAAGTTACATACACAATTAAAATAAGTTTTATTTTCATTTTTTCCACATTTTGTTTGTTTGTGTATGTATGTATACACATGTGTACCGACCCTAAACTACTTAAAAAGTTATTTTATTTAGCATTTTAAAAAACAAGCTATCATATAGTTTAAAAAAGAAAGAAGGTGGCTGGGAAAGAATGAGCCTGTCGGCTTTACTCCTTCAGGAGTCGGGAAGGCCGTGAGGGGGATAGAAGCCAGGCCTCAGATAAGCGCTCCTCCACTGCATGGTGTTCTTCAGCTGTCTTTACTTTGTGACTCTTGGGACTCTACCATGGGTTCCCACAGCTACATGATTTCTTTTGCATGGGAAAGAGCCAGCAAGTCCATGTTCTTCAATCTGGTTGACTAATATCTTAAAGCAGCTCAAATTTTCATTTTTCTAAGTCTATTCTAGGTGTGCTACTTAGATTTTTTATCAACTTGACGCACATTCCAGATGATGGAGTCATCTGGAAAGAGAGATTCTTAGGTTGGCCACTAGGCAAATCTATATGGTCACTTTCTTTTTTTTCTTTTCTTTTCTTTCTTTTTTTTTTTTTTTTTTTTTTTTTTTTTTTTTTTTTTTTTTTTTTTTGGTTTATTGAGACAGGGTTTCTCTGTATAGTCCTGGCTGTCCTGGAACTCACTCTGTAGACCAGGCTGGCCTCAAACTCAGAAATCCACCTGCCTCTGCCTCCCAAGTGCTGGGATTAAAGGCATACGCCACCACTGCCTGGCTATGGTCACTTTCTTAATAAGTGAGTGATCTAGAAAGGTTCAGCCCACTGTGGGCAGTGCCATCCCTGAGCAGGTGTCCACAGATATATAAGAAAACAAGCTGAGCAAGTTATGGCGAGCAAGCCGGTGAGCAGCATTCTTCCATGGTTTCTGCTTCAGTTCCTATCACAGGGTCCTCGCCCTGACTTCCCTTCATGATGGACTGTTTTTCTCCCCAAGTTGTTCTTTGGTCAGTTTTGTCACTGTAGTAGGAAACCAAACTAAAACACTAGGTCTCCAACAAACTTCAGGTAATCCTTCCTTGGAGACTTTAACTTTGGAATAAATAAACAAATAAACAAACAAAGTAGGAGCTAAGGTAGGCTGGGGAGTGGGTGCTACCCAGGAAGAATGGCACCAAGACCAGCTGGGTCTTGCAGGAAGGCTTAACTTTACTCTTCACCCTCCTAAGCCTTTTCTCTCTTTGCTTATGTTGGAAAGATGTCACTCACCTAATCAAGCATTGCCTCCAAGAAAACGCATTTGGTTTGGAGCTTTGTACAGTTCAAACAAAGCAAGGAGGCTGATGGCATAGCTTAGCTGATAGAATGCTTTCCTAGCATGAACAAAGGCCTGGGCTTGGATCTCCAGCACTGTACAAAAACCAGTGTGCTGCCTCACACATTTCTCATCCCAGATATGCTTCTGTCTCCACCTCCTATCTTTCAGAAGCACTGGTATAGTCATTTACTAGCAAGTCTGGCTTTATGTACGTTCTGAGGATCTGGACTCAGGCCCTCACACCTATGCAGCAAATACTTTACCCACAGGGCTATTTTCCAGCCCCGAGCTTACTTATTATTAAGAAGAGGTCTTGCTTTGGTGGTCAAGTTAGTCTTGAACTCCTCAGCTCAAGTGATCCTTCTGCCTCAGATGCACACCACCTTGTTGGTCAGAGCAATGTGCACATTTTGTCTTCCAGCTTTGGATGCCCCTCCCATCATCTGCCCTGACGACATCTACACCACACACCCACTCACAGTGTGGTCCTGCCTTTCATCCTAAAGCCTTTCCACCAGAGAGCTTTTTGAAGCACTGTGTCCCATCCTGCCACTTAGGAAGAACATTTGCCATCTATTAAAACTTGCTCAGATGCCTGCTTCCTATTCAGGTTCTACTCCCATGTTACATGTGTATACCACTTAAAATGTTCCTGGGCATTTTAAAGGCCAGAAAACATACTTCTAACTGGCTTAGGTGCCATATGGAACTTTGATCTGCATCAGTTGGTAACACGTCTCATTTGTCCAGTGCCTCTTCTCTCCATAGATTGCTTTCTGAAGTTCACAGACAGAAAGCAGCTATAGTAGAGAACTGGCCTCTTGCCTTTATCAACAGTATCCAAGGACATGGGATTACAGTTTCTTTTTTCCACACTGAGGGTGGAATGCTAGGCAAATGTCTCACCTCTGAGCTACATACCTACTCCTCCAGGCCAGCAAATCTTAAGGCTTATCATAAGTTCTTATCTGACTTTCCCCAGGACCTTGTTGGGCTGAGTGCATTCACTGCACATCTGTATTTGCTACTTGGGTAAATTGACAAAAGCGACTCACAATTCCAGGATAGAGGGTGACAGGTGCTTGAGGCCATGGGTCACATTGTATTCAAAGCCAGACAGCAGGAGGAGATGGATGCTGGTGTTTGGCTTGTTCTTTCCTTTTCATTCAGTCTGGACCTGAATAAACATGAATGGGATGGTGCCACGCAAGGGGCAGGTCTTCCCATCTCAGCTAGCCCCTCACAGGCATCTCCAGAGGTGTGTCTTTTAGGTGACTAGTTGAAGTGATAATCCAATCACTATCACAACAGCCTTAACCCACCTCTCTCTCTCAAGAACTGGATACTCTATTGAAGTATGGTTGTCCAAGGTCCGGATATCTCATCTCTCCTTTTCTCTCCTCTCCTTTCCTCCCCCTTCCTTCCCTCCTCCCTTCCTTTCTTGCTTTTTTTGTCTTTGTCTTTCTTGTTTTGTTTTCCAGACATGGTTTCTCTTTGTAGCCCTGGCTATTCTGGAACTCACGTTGTAAACCAAGCTGACTCAGAGATCTGCCTGCCTCTGCCTCTCAAGCGCTGAGCTTAAAGGCGTGTATGGCTATGGTCTGGATTTCTTAATTGGTTACTGACACAGACGATGAACTGTTGATCGGGTTTGTGTCAGGCTCCAAAGTGTCCCTGCCTCCCTGGAGCTGAGGTCCAACAATGAAAAGGAGATAGAAAAGGTATTGAAGAAACAGCGACATGAGGCTCATACTTTCTCTCTCAAATTGTTATTCGGAATAGCATTATTTTGAATGTATGTAAATGAATGTATGAGAATGGTTCTACCAGATAGGGGAGAAAAAAGATCTACTCAAGAAAGCTGGGTAGCAGCACAGCTTCTTAGTGTACTGAAACTGGAGTGTGAAGTAATAGGCTGGTGAGTCTTTCCTGAAATTACTAAAAAGGTCACAGTCAAAGAACAAAAGTACAAGAACAAGTTTGACTGCCTCATCTTGGTTTTTTTTGTTTTGTTTTGTTTTGTTTTTTGGTGACAGGATCTCATACTGTAACCTAGGCTGGATTGGGATTCATTACCTATGTGGGCCAGCATGGCATCAAATCTCAGTAATCCTCCTGCCTCAGCCCCCAAAATGTTGAGATACAGGCAAATGCCACCACATGGCACAGGCCAACAGGCACTGACGGGCTGACTCCATCTTTCATTTATTCCATCGTTCACACTCCACTGGTCTCTAATTCCAACCATATTCTCGGAGGTAGAGATAAGATGGTAAATTGAGGCACATGTGACCTCTGACATCAAGCAGGGTAGTACAGGCATTAAACAGATAATTAGGGCTGGCGTACGTCTCAGTGATAGAGTGGATCTCAGTGATAGAGAGCTGGCTTAGCATGCATGAGACTCAAGCTAGATCTCTATCAAAATGAAACACAAGACAACCCCCTCCTCAGCAGCAGCAACCAAAAACACCCCAAATGATGACATGCAAAGGTAACCAAGGGACTGGGAGGGTGGCTCATGTGGTAATGTGTTTGCTGTGCAAGCATCAAGACCTGAGTTTGATTCCCAGAAGCCACTTAAAAATGCCGGCTGTGGTGACCACTCCTCAGGCTGAGGAGGTGGAGACAGGCAGATTCTAGTCTGACCTAAGTGATGAGCTCCAGACTAAGAAGACTCTCAAAGAAGGTAGATGGAGCTCCTAAAGACTACACCCAAGGTCATCTCCTGGCCTCCACACATACACGCATGTGTGAGCATACCTCCCCAGCACACACCACATGCACATGCATGCACACATTAAAATACAAATGAAAAAAGCTTATCACACAGATGCTCCAATCTTTGCTGAGGGTCTGCTGCCTACTGCCCTCTAGTTCCTCAGGAGATCCCTTCTCTAGGCTAGCAGGAGGTCCTGAGGCAGTGGGAGCCTGCGAAAGCACCACACCACAGCAGGGGCTAAACTCTTTGTTTGTTTAGAGACAGGGTTTCTTTGTATAGCCCTGGCTGTCCTGGAACTCACTCTGTAGACCAGGCTGGCCTCAAACTTAGAGATCCACCTTCCTCTGCTTCCTAAGTGCTGGAATTAAAGGCGTGCGCCGCCACCACCCAAGATGCCAAGTTAAGAAGGCAACTTCTGGCAGACAGGATAAGTAACTTGCTACAAGACACACAACTGGAGTGGGGGTTGGGTTGGGGACATCCTCTTGGAGATGGGGGAGGAGGAATGGGATGAGGGACAGTTGAAGGGCAGATGGAGAGGGGGATAACAACTGGACTGTAAAAAAAAAAGGTTAAATAATGACAGTAGTAGTAAAGCTACACAGAAAGCTAGCTTAGGTAGCTGTGTAGTAAAGCTACACAGCAGCTCCACGGAAAGCTAAGAACTGAGCCTACTCATGGCAAAACAAAGACTCCTAGTCACTGTGCTGTATGCTAACCCTCCCATAAGTATCTCATCGCTGTCCCCATTTTATAGATGAGAAGATGCAGGCTCAGGGCAGAATCTGTTTAAGGTTAGGGAGTCTAGGAGCCAAATTAGAAAGTTGGTAGATCTAAGTGATTTTGCTGTTCACTACAATTCCACACCACCTCTGCAGGGGCCTGTGTCAAGGTCTCAGCCGTACTGCAATGTCTAGTCATTTATATGTCTCCATTCACTAAGGCTACAAACTGCTTAAGAGAAAAGACCAGGCTATTCGGCTCTGTTTCTCTGGCCCTAGAACAGTTTTGGCGTTTAATCCACTATGTAAATGTTTGCTGAATGAACTACATAACTGATAACTGGAGGAAAGATCGCTAGGGAAGTTTCCAGACCCAGGGTATGGCCTCAGAGATTGTGCCTGAGCCTGTCCCCAGCCTCAGTAACAAAGCCCTCCAAAAGGAAGAAAGAAAGAAAATGGGGCGTAGCAAGGATTCCAGACTGGATTCCATTACGTCACCCGAAGTTGGATGTCTGCAGTCGTAAACAAAGGCTCTTGTGACATGGCCCCTGGCCAGACTAGCCACTCAGCTCATGTGGGGGAGGTGGTTGAAGAGAGCAGCCCCCATGTTGGCCTCTACCCTGTATTCAGCCTCTGGATTTTAGCAGGTAACTCCTCCAAGGGAAAACCAGGACAGGAAATCATGTTGCCATGGAGACCAGAGAGGCCTTTCCAGACAGAGGGGAAAATAAACACACTGTGCTTGGACTTAACCCCCACCGAGCCACAGAGGCCTCATCTCCTAGCCAGTGAGGCCCCAGTTTTCTCTAGAAACTTCTAGTGGCATCTCCTCTGAATACCCTCGATATCAAGGACTGAGTGAATGGGTTACTTGACCTAAGCAGTGTCCCTGAGCCTGGGATAGAGGAAGAGCCATTTTGTACTTCCACTTTAGGCCTCCTCAGACTCTCAGAGCTGGCAACTGAATTCTGACAATGACTAAACATTTATGTTGTATTCCAGGTTCAACCTACTTTAGAGTTATGAAACTCACTGAGTCCTCATAGCAATTATTATTATGATACTTTTACCAGTGAGGAAACAGACACCCAGAGACTGAGTGGCTCTCCTAAGGTCATAAGATAGTGATAGTGGCACCAGAATGTAGGGTACTTTGCAATATCCGAACTATAGATTCAATGTACAGTGTGACCCCTACTGTTTGATGAGTCACTCACTACCTTGAATGATTGTTATGGCATTAAATTCAATGTGCAGTTATTGAGCACCTACTATATAATAGGCACTATATTGAGCATGGATAGAATAGCAAGAAAGAGACAAAGATGATACTGGGACACACAGCTTTCAGTACAGAAAGAAGGGATCTTTCTTTTTAGTCCCAAGGTGGGAGAAGTGAAGAGAAGCCAGAGGAGCTGAGGAAGCAAAGGCTTGATCTCATAGGGAACAAGGGAGATTAATTTTTAACTGAGGGCTGGAGAGATGGCTCAGTGGTCAAGAGCACTTGACTGTTCTTCCAGAGGTCCTGAGTTCATTGGTGGCTCTCTCAATCACCTGTAATGGGATCTGATGCCCTCTTCTGGTGTGTCTGAAGAGAGCAACAGTGTACTCACATACATAAAATAAATCCTTTTAAAAAAATTCTAATTGAAGGGGTGGGGTTTGCTCCCATATCTGACTCAGAGTAAGCATTGAAGAAACCTGTGCTCTGCTCAATACTTGCCATGAACCATGGCCCAGGCCCTTCAGGCTGAATGCAGAAAGGTGCCCACCAGGGTATCTGTCTTTATAAAATGATTGCTTTTTAGGTTAACATATGAAGTGACAGGTTTTCTTGTGGCATCTTCATCATTGCTCTCTGTTCTCATTTGTTCCCCACCCCCACCTCCCTCTCCTGTGCTCCCTCACTGCCACCCACCACGGTATTACTTCTTTGGAGAACTGTCTCAGTTAAATCCCTATTACATGCTTTCCTATTACATGTTTTAGTTTGCTTCCTACTGCTATGGTGGAATACTCCGACCAAAGACCAAAAGGAACTTGGGGAGGAAAGGGTTTACTTGGTTTACATGTTCTGATCACAGTCCTTCACTGAAGGAAGCCAAGGCAGGAACCTGGAGGCAGGAACTAAAGCAGAGGCCATAGAGGGATGCTGCTTACCAACCTGTTCCCCAAGGTTTGCTCAGTCTGCTTTCTTATGCAACTCAGGACCACCCGTCCAGGGGTGGTTCTGCCTGTGGTGAGCTGGGGCCCTCTCCCATCCATCACTAATCAAGAAAATGTACCACAGGCTTGCCTACAGCCCTATTTGATGGGAGCATGTTCTCAATACAAGTTCCCTCTCCCTAGATGACTCTAGCTTGTGTCAAGCTGACAAAGACTAACCAGTGGGTGTATCCTACTACCCTTTCTACAGCCAACTTCTCTACAGATCTTTTCCTACAAAACCAAATACATATGTATGCGATTTCAATCTAAGACCCACATACAAGAGGAGATGTGGCTCTTTCTTCTTTCACTGTCGAGTTCATTTCACCTAATGAGCTCCAGTCCCACTCATTGTCCTGAAAATGCCTGCTTTCACTCTTCTTTATGGCTGAACAAAACTTCACTGTGTAAACGTACTGCATTTTCTTTATCCATTTATCTGATGACGGACACCTAAGCTGGTTCCATTTCCTGGTGGTTGTGGATAAATATAGATAACATAATAAACATGAATGTGTAAGTATCTCTGTGGTATGCTGACCTAGAATCCTTAGGTTAAATGCCCAGTGATGGCATAGACAGGTCACATGTCGTCCTGTTTTTGTGTGGCCCGAAGACTAAGAACGTTTTCCCATTTTCAAATTATTGAAAAAGATTTAAAAAACAATAAAATGAAAAACATTTGTAATTTAAAAGCTAAAATGTGAAAAGAGAAAAAGGGGAAACAAATTAAAAATTAACAGAAAGAGAAAAGAATTAACATACTGTTTGATGATATAGGAAAATTACATAAATCCCAGTTTGGAGCTGGGCAGTGGTGGTGCACACCTTTAATCACAGCACTTGAGAGGCAGAGGCAGGTGGATCTCTGTGAGTTGTAGGCCAGCTTGAAATTTATAGTGAGTTCCAGAACAGCCAAGGCTACACAGAGAAATCCTGTCTTGAAACACAAAACAAAATTCCTGTTCGAATGTTGTGATGGTTTGTATATGCTTGGTATGAGGGACTGGGGTATTTCTGTGATAGGCCTGACCATGCTGTTGTTTGGAGGGATGTGGATTTCAGGATATTGGAAAGCAGTGGAATGCTTTGAGTGGGGTTTAATGGGCCTTCCTAGTAGGAATATGGAAGACTTTGCTGCTGAGAGTCATTTGAACTGTGCAGACCTGGCCCAAGAGGTTTCAGTGGAGAAGAATTTCAGAATGTGGCCTAGAGACTGTTCTTGCGGTATTTTGGTGAAGAATATAGTTGCTTTTTGCCCTTGTCTGAAGAGTCTGCCTGAGGTTAAGGTGAAGAGATTTATATTAATTGCATTGACAAAGGAAGTCTCAGAAAAGCCCAGCAGAGACTTTGTTCTCTGGTTAAGTTTTGTGAAGAGCGTTTTGAACAAGCATCACGAGCTTAGAAAGGAAAAATATAAACTATGTGGTCCGAGTATTAACGGGGCAGCAGGAAGTGAAGTGGAGGTGTGGTGTTTTGAGTGAGAATGTCCCCATAGCCTCCTGGATTTGAACACTTGGTCCTCAGTTGGTGGTGCTGTCTGTGGAGGAAGTATGTCATTGGGCATGGGCTTTGGGTGTTTTAAGACTAGCACAAATCCTTTGTTCACTGGTTCATGCTTGTGGTTTAAGATGTGAGCTCTCAGCATCCTGTGCATACCAGCATGCCCGCTGTCCGCTGCCCACTGCCCGCTGCCATGTTTCTCCATCCTGATGGACTCCTATCCCTCAGGAACTGTAAGTCCAAATAAACCATTCGTTCTATAAGTTGTCTTGGTCATGGTGTTTTATCATAGCAATAGAAAAGTAATTAATATAAGAGGTGGCAGAGCCAGGCTACACATCAGGGCCTCCAGACCTTTCTTTCTTCCTCCCCCCCCCCCTTTGGTTTTTCAAGACAGGGTTTCTCTGTGTAGCCCTGGCTGTCCTGGAACTCACTCAGTGGACCAGGCTGGCCTCGAACTCAGAAATCCGCCTGCCTCTGCCTCCCAAGTGCTGGGATTAAAGGCGTGCGCCACCACTGCCCTGCTCTCTTCCTTTTTAACCTTTTCATTGGTTCTTTGTGAGTTTCACATCACACACCCCATTCTCACTCATCTCCCCACCCCTTTGTGTCTGCCCTTGCAACATCCCCCTGCAAAATAAAATTTAAAAAATGAATCTGATTGTGGAATCTGTAGTGTCACAGTGTGTCCCACAGTGTACCCGTTTTGTCCATATATCTTTACTTGCAGATGTTCATTGCAACAAGTCATGGGTCTGGTTCGAGGCCTCCGGCTTCTGTTACACTATCAACACTGGATCCTCACAGGGATTCCTCTTAGATAGCCTGTTGTTGCCTTGTGCCATAGAGATCCTTCAGCTTTGAATCTGCAGGATGGGCCCCTTCACATGCTCCAGCAGTTCATAGATGAGGTGGATGTTGGGGTGAACCAACTCAAAGTCCAAGATCTGGGCCTGGGTGATAGCTGAGTTGGTAAGCCCTCTACCTCTCCCTGACCCACACCACCAGGGCAAGCTCTCCCACACTGCACTGGCTAGCTCACCCAATGCCTCAGCCAGCAAGCAGCAGGGCCAGCTCTCCCCCTCTCAAGCTCTTAGGGGCTGGTTCACCTGCACCCACACCACCAGAGCCAGCTCTACTGTGCTGCCCAGGCTAGGTGCAGAGCCTGTTTTCCAGAGTGCTGCAGTCAGTGAGGGGCTGGGTAGGCCTCCAGAGTCTTAGCTCTCAGCACTGTACCCCCCTCTCAGAGTGAGGTTGTGTCCCAGAGGTTGGAGAGGTGAAGAAGTGACTGTCACACTGAGAGTTACCTAAGCTGCTACCTCACTTGGCATAAAGGCTGCAGGTGGGGCCAGGAAATTCCACTACTTTATACTGTTTGCCCTGGGTACAGAGACTCCTTGACCTCTGCTGTGCAACAGTTTCCTCTATGGTTAAAACCTTCCATCCAAGGCGGAAGCTCTCTTTAAGACATGGGGTGCTGTTAGAAGGTGGTGAAACAACAGGATGCTGTAAGGCAGAGGTTCTTACAACCTTCCTAACACTACGACCCTTTAATACAGGTCTGCATGTTGTGGTGATCCTCAACCATGAAATTATTTTCATTGCTACTTCATAACTGTAATCTCATATGGAAGCAAAACATAATTTTGCTACTGTTACGAATCATAATGTAACTATCTGATATGCAAGATAACTGAAATGGGACTCCTGTGAAAGGGTTATTTGACCTCCAAACTGGTCAAGACTCACAGGTTGAGAACTACTGCTTTAAGGAGCTATGGAACACTCCTCCCTGCAGGGAAGCTTTTAAAGATCCGGAGTAAACAACTCAAAATAGCTTCAGGAAGTCCCTGAAACTGACCAGATTCTCTAATTCCTCCCCCAAGTTTATATAAGCTGTAAGAACTATAGAGAGACACTAAGGGCAACCAAACTTCCTGGAAGAGGCTCAGGAATAACTGAGCTACCTGGAAAGGACACTCTCTGTGATCGTTTTAATAAGAATGTCCCCCCATAGGGTCATATATTTGAATGCTTGGTCACCGGGGAGTGGCACTACTTGAAAGGGATTAGGAGGTGTGGCCTTGTTGGAGGAAGTGTCACTGGGAGTGGGCTTGGGGGTTTCAAAATCCTCAGCCAGTCTCAGTGGCTCTCTCTTCCTGCTGCCAGTGGATCCAGATGTAGAATTTCCAGCTACTTCTTCAGCTCCATGTCTGCCTATGTGTCACCATGCTCCCTGACACAATAAGGACTAAACTTCTTAAACTGTAAGCAAGCCCCAGTTAAAGGCTTTCTTTTATACAAGTTGCCTTGATCATGGTGTCTCTTCACAGCAATAGAACAGTAACCATGACATTCTCCAATCTGTTGAACTGCCTGCGGGTTGTGTGGTATACCTCAGGTTTCTTGCTTTCCTAAGCTGTTAACTATGTTGTGGTGATGCAGCTGTCACACTCTTTTAAGTAACCCCTCGCCTATATTCCTGTAAATAATGCCAATAAAACTCATTGGTCACCAAGTTTTTGGTAGTCTTGATATTTTGGCCTGTCATATGTTCCTTGCCTGTCTCCCCAAGAATAGTATCATCCGACAACCTGAGGCCCGCCCTCTCGGCACTTAAGAACATGGAGCTCTGGAGCCTCCAAAATCACAGCGTGACTTTAGTCAAACTCATCAATGTCCCTGTGCCCTCAGTTTATCCTTGGCATGTAAGGATTATCAGAAGGATTAAACTTAATAATACATTTACAGAACACTTAGTGGATATTATAAGCCCAATGTCTTAGGAATCCATTCAAAGGGCTGTATGGTTTCCTATTAGTTTTGACAAATAGTAACCCTGGAAGATAGGAGGGAGGGGAGCAGGTTTGACATATATTCTATGCCCCCATAACTGTGGGTACTACCTCCTTTAAAGATGTCTCTGCTACCTACATGGCCTTCCGTACCTTAGTCTGTTCCTCAGTCTGTTAGAGAGGTCACTGCTCCTCCTGGCTTCTCTAGCCCCACCTGGTTATAAGAGCCCACTGTTCTTAGCCTCAGATCCTCTTGGGTTTCTTTCACTTCATCCTCTCTTTGGAAGATTTCCTTCCATGTAGTGTTCCTTATGTGACCAAATTAAAGCCCACCTCCTCTGTGCTGCTGGGATCTCACTGAAGCACTTCCCAGTGAAATTCATTAGCCAAGCCTATGAGAGACTCCATAGGTTCTGCCCAGCTCCCCCAGACTAGAGCACCAAGTTCCTTTCCACAGCATCTACAGTTGAATGTGCCATCAAAACATGTCACTAGCTTATTCTCTAGAGATAGACAGAGATACTTTCACATGTTGGTGGGTAAAAGCACCGCATAGCACAGGTTAACTACACCGGGATTTGGCAGTGTATTTCAAAAACTGGGTCTCTTTGACCCAGTAATTTATCTTTAGGAGTTCATCTCAAGGATAATAATCCTATTAGTACAGGGATGACAGTATCTGACAGTGGTTGGCTAGTTAAATTAATTCAGCCATGGACCTGCAGAGATGGATCAGTGTGTAAAGGGCACTTGTTGCTCTTGAAGAGGATCCAGGATCAGTTCCCAGTTCAGAACCCAAGGTTCACAACCATCTATCTGTTACTCCAGTTCCAGGGGATCCAACGCCCTCTTTTGACCACTGAGTACTCAGATGGTACATAAACATACAGACAAGCAAAATACTCGAACACCCATAAAATAAAGTGAATAAATCTAATCAAAATTTAATTGAACCATTTTAAGGGCTGAGTGGGGCGGCAGGGTTGACACTCAAAAAAGTCCTAAACACGACTAAGCAAATGCTCTTTGGCTAAGCAACATCCCAGTATGCATTTATTTAATCTATGTATGCATGTATGTCTATGTATTTAATGCATGCATGTATGTATATGTATGTATATGTACATGCCATGGCAGGAGTGTAGAGGTTTGGAGAACAACTTTTAGAAGTCTGTTCTCTCCTTCTACCTTGTGGGTCCAAAGGACAGAAATTAAATCTTGAGGGTTGGTGGCATGCACATTTATCCACTGAACCATCTCTGCTGCCCTACAACTTGAGTGTTCAGTAATTTGCAAACATTCTAAGCTCCAAAGATCAACCTGCACATGAGTCTATTACAGGCTCCTTCTCACCCAGCTTTCATATCCATATAACAGCTGGATGACTGATAACAGCTGGATGACTGATAACAGCTGGATGACTGATAGGTGAAAAGATAACAGTGTGCAAGCCTAAAATCCCACACTTTGCCATAGAGTATCAGAATACTTAGCTGTTACAGAAATAAATTGTATATTATATACTATATATAGTTGCTATACAACGATCCATTGCTACATGAGTTATCCCAGAATTCAATAGAAAAGACATCAAACATGTGTCATTCTACTTCTCCCAAGCTTGTAGCCGGGTCTGGATCTAGCCTGTGGTCTCACCTCCTAGCTTGAGTCAGGGAGATTTTCCTCCAGCCTAACTCACAATCTTTGGCAGACTTCCTTTCAGGTTGCCAGTTGTAGGCTCTTCCTCTATTCCTTGACACATGGGCATCTCCATAGGTTACAGAGGAACAGAGGAGTTGCCTCAAAGAGAGCTAAGATGAAAACAGAGTCTTATCACCTCACAGGGGCATGGAATTTCATCATTTGGGCTGATTCTGTTAATGAGTGGTTTACTCTCTTCCACATTAAAGGGGCAGAGACTTTATAAAGGGCATGAATAACAGAAAGTAATCACTAGGGGAGACGTGCCCAGGGTTTTGGTGAACACTTTAATCCCAATATTCAGGAGGCAGGCAGGTCTCTGTGAATTCAAGGCCAGTCTAATCTACATAAAGAGTTCCAGGCCAGACAAGGCTACAAAGTGAGGCTCTCACTCAAAAAGGAAACAAATAACAAAACCAGATATAGTGGAGCATACCTCTAATTCCAGAACTCAGGAGGCAGAAGCGGGTGGATCTCTGTGAGTTGGAGGCCACCCCATATACAAATAAACTCCCAGGCCAGCCAGGCTATTTAGAGAGACCAGGATTCAGGAGGGAAAAAAAGGCAGGGACACTGCCATCCATACAAAGCTAAGCACAAAGTGCAGAAAGTGGGTCTGAACAGTGAGTGTGAAGGGCACAATGGAAGAGGTACCATCAGTCCAAGGCAGGAGCTGATAGACAAGGTATTTATTAATTCAACAAATATGTGTGGAGTACCTGCTCCGACCCTGGCATCATGTTTATATATTAGCAATAAAATGGTAAATAGAACAGAAAAGTCTCAAGCCCCCTTGAAGTCAGCAGTATGGCAGAGATGAGCAGAGGCCACGAAAAAGCTAAAAGCACAAAAACCAAAGGGGTGACCTCATAGTTCACTGGTGATTTACAGGTAGACTCCTCACAGTCTGTGACTTATTGGACATGGGTAAGATAGGGCAAGGAAACACTTGAGGGTCAAACTCCCAAGCTCATGGTTGGGCAGCTGGTGGATTCTGGTGCTTTTCTTGTCAGGAAGGAAGTTGGAAGAATAGATCTAGTGAAGGCTAAAAAACCTATGCTGAGTTTAAGAATCCACGTGGGCACAGGCCCACCGTCCTGGCTACTTAGGAGGCATTGGGGAAAGGACCAGAAGTGTAAAGCCCTGCCTGACCTACAGAGAGAGTTGAAGACCAGCTTGGACAACTTAGTGAGACCCTAACTTTAAAAGAACCAACCAACCAAACAAACAAACAAAAACAAGGAAAAAACCACAGAGAAACAACAAAACAAAACCCAGGGCTGGGCATAGTATCACATACCTTTAATTCTAGCACTCAGAAGGCAGAGACAGACAGATCTCTGTGAGTTCAAGTCCAGCCAGGTCTAAATAATGAGTTCTAAGCCATCCAGGCTATGTGGTAAGACCCTGTCTCAATAAACAAACAAACAAAACCTGAACAAACCATTTGTTTAAAGGTCTGGAGTTATAGCTCAGTGTACAGTGCTTGCATGTGCATGGTCTTAACTTACTGAAGATCCTCCGAATGGACACACAGAGTCGGGGATTGATGCAAAATGCAAGAGAAATTTATTGATTCATCAGCATGCTGAGGTCGCTCTACATACCAAGATGGGAGGGCGCCCTCGTGGAGCCAGTTCAGGGGACCTTATATAGGATTTTAGAGCAGCCACCATTAGGTACAATGTGATTGGCAGAACAGTGTGACTTTTAAACTGATTGGTCTTTAGGGAATGAAGTAGCAGGGGCTTAATCAGCCCCTCCCTTCCAGCCTACGTGCTTTCTAACCTGTTTCTTTCATTGCTCAGAGGTAGGGGCGACCCTGGTGGAATATCTCCAAGTTTCTAAGCTGACCTCTCATTCCCCCGTTTTCTTGTGCATGCTTCAATCTTGAAGCTAATTGTTGATAGCTATAAGATCATTAGCTGTACTGCACCTATGTGTCCCTTAACAAAAGCATCCAAGCAGTTCAAAATATAGGGACCAAAAGTAAACAATAGCAGGAGAACAATTCAAGGTCGTAACAAGGTAGATATGAGGGCGGTTAACTAAGAGGTTAAACCAAGATTTGAACCAGCCCTGACTCTGCTTCCTCTCTCTCTTCCACTTGGCTAACCCTACTCTCACCTTGGCGACTCAATCTTTAACAACCCCAGAACGGTCTATGTAAAAGCAACACTCTTCAGCTAAGGCAGCACATAGCCCTCCTTGCTGGAGGAAAAGTTAAGTCTCATCTCTTCTTATTATTCTATAGTACTACTTCTGATAATGAAGTCAGTGATTCCTTAAGATGACTGATGGTTTTTCCCTTGTAAGACCAAAGTGGAGGTCTTGGTGGCTGCCCCAGCCACCCCCAACCACAACAGAAGGGAAGACAGTAAGTGCTGTCTAAAGATACTACAGTCATGATAAAGGTCAAGTGATCTTGAGCTTGAGCAGATTGTCATCTTTTGTACCATCTATCGGAGTTCTCTGGGGAGCAGGGCATCTGCAGGTTTCACACAGGAAGCATACACCCAGGCCTCAATACCATCTACCTTGAGGACTGTGGGAGTAACTAGCAGCACCAGGAAGGGTCTCTTTTATCTGGGTTCCAGCGACTGTGTCCGGTGTCTCTTTACATAGTCTGGAGGTGTGTCACCAGTCTGGAGGCTGTGAGGGGTCTCTGGCGTCCCTGGAGCATTTAAGGCAGACAGTTTGGGTCAAATCTCATGCTGAGGGATACCTCCTGGGAGAGCCCAGTGTACACCAAGGAAGTTGGGGTACCACACAGGATCTCAAAAGGGGTCAGGTTAAAATGGTAGGGGGTGTTCCGAGCTCGGAACAGGGCCAAGGGGAGGGGCACCACCCAGTCCGAGCCAGCCTCCAAGGTCAATTTAGTTAGGGTCTCTACCCGCCCTGAGCTTTGGGGACGGCACTCACAGTGAAGTTTCCAATCTGTCCCCCATACTTTTGCCATCCCCTGGCTTACCTGACAAAAGCAGGACCATTGTCTTATCCAGCTGCCTTGGGCACTCTAAACCTCAGGGAACTTTTTAAAAATATCTTCTTGGATACCATGGCAGCTGTTTTCTGCTTGGTGGGGGATGTCTCAGCCCATCTAGAGAAAGTAGCTATGAACACCTGAGGTATTTGCAACCACATTATCCTGGCTTAACTTCTGTAAAATCAACCTCTCAATATACTCTAGGCTGTTCTTCCCTAGGTCTTTTTCCCTGTTTATTCTTGGCTGCATAAGCACCCACTTGCTGGCATAACTTACACTGTCCTACTATCTTTCTGGCCTGGAACCTGAGTCTTATTATACATACTCTGGGTCCCTTAACTGCTTGGACAAGCTTTTTATCCCATAAACGAGTCCATCTGTGCATTTGGCCTAGTAAGTCTTTTGCTTGCTTTCTGGGGAGCATAGTTTTCTTTCTTGTGTGCCATTTCCCTTCCTTCTCTAAGTGATAGTTGGTAAGGCGGCTAGCAATCTGAGTCCTTTCTTCTTCGGTGTATTCTATATGAGGCCATCCCTTAGTCCAGTCCCATTTCCCAGCAGGTGTTTCATGTAGGCCCATAACCAGGATAGGCTCCTGCATAGCCACTTCTCGAGCCACTAGATCTGCCTGGTTATTGCTCCAGGCCACTGACTTTCTTCTTTTCTGATGTCCTGGGCGTGAATAATACGGTTATTGGCTTCATTGGAACATCTAAGATTTCTTGGATCTAGGATTTCTTGTTTGTTCCCTCTGGTGTGAGCAGTCCTCCCTTTTAGCATATAGCTCTGTGGTCATGGGATGTGGCAAAGGCATACCTGTTTTCCATGTAGATGTTGATTTTCTTGCAGGCTCCAAGTTCTAAGGCCTTGGTGGTGGCAGTTAGCTCCACTTCCTGCATCAATGTGTCAGGGGGTAGAGGTTCCACCCAGATGACGTTTGTGTTGTCCACCACAGCAGCACCTGCTTGTCTCTGACTTTCATGGAACCTTCTGTAAACCAGGTAGCCTTGGCTTTTGGTGGGGGTCATTTGGAGAGGTCTCTCCTTTTGGGCCAGCTAGTTGTGGCCCATCGGGCAGGAAACGTATCTGAGCCCCCATTTTGGAGAGTATGTCTCGTCCCAACAGAGGGTAGGGACAGTCTGGGGTGACCTTAAATGAATGGGATACCCTGTCCATCCCTAGGTCCTCTGTTCTTCGGGTAGTTCATGAATACATTTTGGTGTCAACAACTTCTTGGACCCAAGATCTTTTCTTGAAACTGAACCATAGGTTTGGAGGACCAAGTGTCGAGCCCCTGTGTCTACCAAGAATTGAGTGGGTTTCTCCTCCACTCTCAGAGTTACCCTGAGTTCGGGGAGAAGATCTTCTGTAATTACTGTCTGTACTCAGGGCTAACACCTTTTGCCGCTTGGGGGTGCTTTTCCCAAGGCCTGGGATTTTTTTTTTTGCTCCCAGCTTCCATTAGGACACTCTCAGGCCCAATGGCCTCAGTCAATTCTGAGACTGAAGGCAGGTATATATTCTTCCCAATCTGCTTTTATACTGTTTTAATTACATGCAACCAATAAGGTCAATTCTAGGTTGCAATATAAGAAACACAAGTAGCCAAGGAATGAGCAAGGCAATAAGCAAAAGTCTGTGATCATTCCTGTGATCGATGTTTCTGAAGGCAGGTCAGGATGACTGAAATATCTGAGCCTACTTCCTTGTCCAAACCCAAAATCAGATTCTCGCCTGAAGCCTACTTCTTCTGTTCCATCCTAAAATTAAAATTCTTACCTGAACTTACTTCCAAGTTCTAGCCTAAGATTAGATTCCTGCCTGAAGCCTGTTTAGGACTTCTTGTAGATTCCTGTCCTGTCACTTTTCTTCCTTTTTTTTTCTTTCTTTGCTCCTTCTCTTCTCCTGTCTCCCTGCTATGGCAGACCTTCTCAGCAACCTGCACTAACTCTCTTGACGGCCCACCCTGTGTTTCTAGCCTCTGAAGCTTTTTTCTGTTATCTCAAGTGGTTCCCCTGAGACCTGCCCAACGGAGTCTGGCAATGGACCTTCAGGTCAGGTGCCCCTTACCTTCTGCCACAGTCAGGAAAAGCTGGATGTCGATGACAGCCTGGTCAATCGGTGGTGTCTGAGGGGCATTCTTTCTAACTTCATCTTAGGTGGGCTGATGAGTAAATAAGACAGTTTTAGAGAGATTAATTGGCCCCCTTGGAACCTCCCGATCTTCCCTCCAGTAAAGGGGGGTAAGGCCATAGGGACCAGGGTAAGGGGATATAGAGGAGGAGGGTCTTGGAGTAACAGGTCTGCTGTTGAAGGTTCTTGAAGGATCAGTTTCTTCTCAGATCTGGATCTCTCCTCCCGGGGTTCTTTTTTCCCTGATGACCAGCACCTGTGTGGCAGGTCTTGGGGAAAGAAAGGCCTTCATCTATTTGGGGGTGGGTGGGTGCTCTACTCGATTTTCTCCCTCTTTGTCTGTCTCTGTCCCCACTCTAGAACTCTCAGCCTGCCTCTTTTTTTCTACTACCAAATCTCAGGCTCTAGCCTTATCTTTCACCTGCCCTCACCTGCCTACAGACAGCTCCTTTTTGTCCAATTAAAAGGCTGGCTCTTTTCTCTCAGATATAAATTGAGCACAACTATTAACATTCTGTAATTTGTAAAGTATAAGATGCACCTAACACCCAGTCCATCTGCCACCTACATATCCTAACTTAAAAAGTCTTACAGTTCCACACCTGCTATGTCCTGGTTTAGCCTGTACACCATCTGGAAACCATCCTCTCAAGTCTATACCATCTTTCTCAATACTAAACAGCTTGGGTTGGCTATGAGACTATAATCAGTCTTTAATCCCGTCAGAATTCTGAGCATATTCTGTGGAGTTCTGACATTATTGAAAGCTATCTATCTATGCACAGTGATCTACACTGTTGTCTTTTAACTATTCCCAGCTATTTTTAATTAAAATATCTTGAAAATACCCTAACAATTAACTCAGAGCTATGAATTAGCTATCTGGTCCTTAGCTCGTATGCTTAATAATAGTCTAATTATTTTAAAAACAAAAACATAAAGACAAAGCCCTTTTCCCAAATCAGCATGTTCTTTAGCCAGTAACTAGGAAAACTTTTTGCTTGACCTTTCTCCCAGAGGAATAATGAAACAATCACAAAATTTAAAAATCACACCCCTTTTGATAATTAAAACAATTTAAAACAAATGAAGTAAACTACACAAATATTGTATGAACCTATTTTTAGGCTTTTTCTAACTTGCCATGCCAGCATATCAACCCAAAATTCCCATGGAAAATTCTGTCTTATAATCACCTGCTTGTAGGAAGCAGGCATCTTTTACTGTCTGGCTTTTTGTTTCAGAGCCATCATGTCGCCTTTACTGTGGGAATCCTGGTTAGTTTCTTTTCCTCTCCTGACTAATATGCTTAAATTCAGCGGGTCGCCACATCTGATCTGAGGTCTCGTGGGGGGGGGGGAGGCGGGGAGCGGCCTGGCCCCTGAACCAACCCCAGGAAGGGGGGGGAGCAGAGGAGAGTGCTTCGGCCTCCGGATTCAGCAAGTGGTGTTCCGGGGGTGGAGGCTGTAACACTCAGGTTGGGGTGGTGCCACAGGTGATGCCACCCCCCACCCCCAGCTACCTTCCCTGATGGGCCTTCCCAGCCGTCCTGGAGCCAGTCTTGGAGCACCCCCATGGTGGAAGTGCATCTGGCGGGGAGGGGTGGGTGGTGGGTGGTGGTCTCCCACCGGCCCCACCCTCGAACCCCTGCCACATCCCATACCCTTTTGTCTCTGTTCACAGCAGGGGACCACAGAGCCAGTGAGTTGAGTCTGCCCCAACGTCTCTTTAAGGTTCAATGCTTGGGTCACCACGTGACTTCTCCTCCAACTGAGCAACCACCTCTCCCCTGTTTTTTTCTCTTTCCCTAACTTTCCCATGTTTAACTGGATGAATCTGTCCGAAGTCCAATAAAACAAACAAACAAAAAACCCCGTTGTCAGTCAGTTTAAGTCTTAAGAGCACAGAACATAAAACAATTAGAACAGAAAACAACAGTTTGCCCCAGCTCGCCCCTGCCATGGGTGGCCGGCACAAACAACAAATACACAGCTCATCCCTGCCATGGAAGCAGAACAGATTTGTACCTTCTACAGACATAGAACACTTTCCCAGCCAGCTGGACCCTGCCACCCCTGCCACGGGTGGCAGGTGTAAACAACCAACACACAGTTCGTCCTTTCCATGGATGCAGAAACCAGGTGGCCCTGCCACAATGGTAGAAGCCAGATCCAGAAGGAGGAGCCCTCTCAACTCCTCCAGACCCTCGAGGTCACGACGTTTAAGGCCTGTCTGCCGGCAACATTTGACCTCTCCAAACACCATGGGCTCCCTGAGCCCTCTGAAGCTTGCAAGCAAGACTTTTAAACAGACTTACAGACTCAAGACTGAGACAAACAGACAAATATTGAGATGACCGTGGTTACCTGCCCGAGCCATTTCTCCAATCCCCTGCTCTCTGATGCATCCCCACAGAGGGTCAATTTCTCGGCCAAAGCACCAAATATAAGACTCTGGAGAGTCTTAACTTACCGAAGACCCTCTGAATGGACACACAGAGTCGGAGATTGATGCAAAATGCAAGGGAAATTTATTGATTCATTAGCATGCTGAGGTTGCTCTACATACCAAG
The DNA here is from genome assembly GCA_019843965.1 of Rhynchomys soricoides. NCBI lineage: Eukaryota > Metazoa > Chordata > Mammalia > Rodentia > Muridae > Rhynchomys > Rhynchomys soricoides. Next base: position 3,505,990 of record JADRCH010000042.1, read on the forward strand.
ACAGGAGGGTGACCTCGCGGAGCCCTTTCAGGGACCTTATATAGGATTTTAGAGCAGCCGTCATTAGGTACAATGTGATTGGCAGAACAGTGTGACTTTTAAACTGATTGGTCTTTAGGGAATGAAGTAGCAGGGGCTTAATCAGCCCCTCCCTTCCAGCCTATGTGTTTTCTAACCTGTTTCTTCCATGTGCTCAGAGGTGGGGGTGGGGGGCCCTGGTGGAATATCTCCAAGTTTCTGAGCTGACCTCTCAATGGTACTAGGTTCAGTTCTCAGGATGGAAATAACAAGAATTTAAAGAGTCATCAGGAGTGGAGTGGATAGCAACAAAGGACCTTGGGACTGATGTCACCTCACACTAACAAGTCAGTGATGCAGTAGTCATATTTAAAGCCATCCCAGTGAATGCAGAAAGAGAAGAAGCCTTGCAGAACGTAGAAACCAGGAATCTATAAGGGGTGGGAAAGAGGAAAGAGACCAAGGAGGACCAGAGTCTGGAAGGGTGTCATGGATTCTGTGAAGAGACCTCGTAGAAAAAATAATGACCAAATAAAACAGAAAAAAAACCTCAGGAACCCGGGTGTGTCTACACTGGTACAAAAAGGAGGTCACTGCCTGCTGAGAGGAGCTGCAGAGAGGGGAGTGGGAAGATGAAAGCAGAACCATTGAGAGCCAAGGATGGAGAGAGCAGGCGAGCACAGACCATTGTTGAGTGTTTACATCCTGTGGACACATGCCCGGATGGGAGGCATTATGTAAATGAAACGTCCTTCCGGGAAGCATCTAGTGCCTGAAAGGCTGCCAGCCTTTCCTCTTTGATTTGCTCCTAATGCATAGTTCCATTAGGCCAGGTGATTAGGCGAGAAAAGCTGAGGGTGGCCTGTCCTGGCCTCTGGGACAGGAAGTAGCATAAAACCCAGTGGATGGTGAAGCAGAGGCTCTCAGATCACAGACAGCAGACGGCATGAGACTTACTGTTCAGAACCTGAAAGGACCCCTCTGTCGTTCCTCCTCCTCTTCCTCCTCTGTGGTTGTGAAGAGCAGAGACTGAATCCACCTTGTTTTCTTAGTAATTTTGAATTTTTTAATTAAAACATAATTCTATCATGGGTCCCTTCTTTTTCCTCCCTCCCTGTTCTCTCTTCCCCTCTTACTTCCTCTCTTTTTCTTTCTTATTGTCACACGTGCACGAACACATAAATACAACCTGTTGAATCTGTTTAGTATTGCTTCTATGTATATGATGTCAGGGCTGACCACATGATATTGGATAACTAATTAGGGGACTTGTCCCTGAGGAGGACCAATTCCCCTCTCAGTCATTAGCTCCTGGGCCTTGTGGGGCTTCTCCTTTTACTTTAGCATGTCTATTTGTTTGTTTTTGTTTTTCGAGACAGGGTTTCTCTGTGTAGCCCTGGCTTTCCTGGAACTCACTCTGTAGACCAGGCTGGCCTCGAACTCAGAAATCCACCTGCCTCTGCCTCCCAAGTGCTGGGATTAAAGGCGTGCGCCACCACTGCCCGGCTAGCATGTCTATTATTATTCTCAATACTCAGGTCTTGCTTAGGCAGCCATATTGTTAGTGTAGCTTTCCCGTCATTTCTAATAGACACAATCCCACAACAGACTTCATGGTCCTTGACTCTTACTATCTAACTGCCTCCTCTTCTGAGATGTTCCCTGGGTCTTGGGTGAAGAGATTGTACTGCAGATGTATCATTTGGGGTTGGCATCCCTCACTCAGTTGCTCTCTGTATCTTGAACATCTGTGGCTTTCTGTGATGATCTCTGCTGAAAAGTGAAGTTTCTTGGATGCAAAACCATCTCTCTGAACACTTCTGCCCATTCTAATAGATCATGTGTGTGTGTGTGTGTGTGTGTGTGTGCATGTGTGTGTTGTGTTTGTATGTGTGTCTGAGTGTGTCTGTTTGTATCTGCCTGCAGACTTGCTGTTTCTTTGTTTCCTTTTTCCTCTTGGAGACTCAGAAAACTGCATGGAGTCAATAGTGTCCGTGGAAGAAATTGGGTTGTGTTAGCTTCCCTTCTGTTAGCGCTCTTGTGACCTTGTATGAGGAATCTGTTTTCATGTGCTTGTGAAGATTTAAGAGCATGAGGAGTGTATTCATGTAGGGTGGGCAGGGTTTTTTAAGAGAATAAATAACACTTGTAAAGGTTGGTTTATGATGACTCACCATCCGTTGCAATCAATACTTTGAGGACTTTGTGTTTCTGTGTGATTCTGTTGCAGTCATGGGGGAAGGATACCCCACTTCCATCTGAAATCCATGCTCTGTCCCTCTCTAGGCCCCTTTCTAATGAGCTCCAGATTAAGGTTACTAGTATCATTTAATTCTACATTTATTTAGTTTATTCTTCATTGCCAAGCAATTAAACCCAGGGCCTTAGGCTCTCTAAGCATGTGCTCTGTAGCCAAGCAACTCTGTGCGCAGCCCTACTAATGGAAGTTTGAATCATAAGTTGGAAATACAAAGTAACCATTTACAGACATCAGACTTGAAACGGTCTTCTACTGGAAAGTGATTGTTTATGAAAACTCTGGTATCAGGTCTTTGGGGTCTTTGGATGATTTTGCTGTTTGCCCCTCCTCCCCCCATCTCCACTTTTGCTACTGCCATAGCCTGAGGCTCCATTCTGCACTGAACAGGCACCCCTGGGTGGTGAAGACCTCTCTCTGGGAAGTGCCTTAAAGCCAGAGGACAGAGGTGTGAGTTCATTCTGAAACACCAGCTGTGTGACCTTGAGCTTTGGCCTGCCACTAAACCTGTCTTTTCTAGCTTCTTTTTCTCACTCTTTTTTTAAGGAACATTTTCCTCCGTGCAGAAAGCTGAGAGAAAAATGCTGTGACAGCCTATATGATGATATAGTATTGATAACCTGATGATGAAAGCACCATTCAGGGGTATCCGGCCTTTTAGTATTTATTTATTTTTATTATTTTTTGTGTGTGTGTGTGTGTGTGTGTGTGTGTGTGTGTGTGTGTAGCAGTGCTATGGAGTTAGTTTTCTCTTTTCACCTTTATATGAGTTTGAAGAATAGATGGAAATCAGCAGGTTGAGCAACACTGAGCCATCTGACTGGCTCCACATCTAAGCTTTTGTTATTGAAATATCCTATTATCTGGGACAGAGGCTAGTTATTCTGGGACTCATGGTCCCACTCACATCAGCCCTCCACCATGGTCCATCATTTTAACCTTCCTAAATTCAACCACTGTCAATATTTTGCTCTACTTGCTATCCAAGATGTATGTGTCTGAAATGGTCTATAATACACCATCATATGTACCAGTAATTTAAAGGCTTTGTACATCTCCCCTGGATTTTCTGACCTGTATCACCTAGAAACAATATTCTCCCACATATGCACAGTGCCAGAATCACACTCAAAGAATTCCTGATGCTATCTCACTGTGGAGTTCCTCCTCCGACTTCACCAAGTAACCCTCGTATCTTTTATGGCTGTTTCAGTTCTAGTCAGGCTCGTCTGGTACCGGAAACCAAGTTATGTCTCCTAACATTTTTTTCTTCCTGCATTTTGTGTACCCATTAGTAAATAACACTAGATTTGGAAGACTCTAGGGGAATCTTCTTGTAGAGCATGTTTCTAGGGCTTATCTGATTCCTTGTTAGGGAGGGAGTACTAAGTTTTCTCCGGCCTTGTTTCTTTTCTGGAAAATGAACAGAATAGCTCCATGCAGTTTCTACATGCTCAGTCCGTGTGAGGACTCTACGCCATAACGCTTGTAAGTGCTCGGTACAGTTCCCGGAACACAGCTTCCGTCAATGTTGCTGTTGTCACCTTAACAACCATCTCTCTTTGGCTGTGATTGCCACCGATATCTTTAGTCCCTTAAACTCTAAGGCATAGTGACACTCAGGCTTTTTGATTACTTCCTCGACCTTCTCAGATATCTTACACTCGATCTTGCCCCCCCCAACCTAATTGGTGCTGCTCAGCCATATGAATAACTCCCTTAACCCCTCCAAGAACTAAAGTTTAGCCTTCCACATCCTCCTAAGGGTAGCTTCCTTTTCCAGAACCATAAGGTTATAACTTCCAAATGACTCAGACAACATGGAAGCATCAGCTGATACCATGCCCACCCAGGGAGGAAGGGGATGCTTCGTCATTGCTGGCGTTGTGGTGACCTTGGTGCTGGGGCTGTCTGCACACAGCTGCTGCAGTGCTGTTGAAGGGATGCTGGGGAAAGGAGATTGGCTGGCAAGGAAAGTGAGGAATGTGCTGCCAGAACTCTGGGCTCCCAGCCAGATGCTAATTATGATGGCCTGGGGGTGCCATGGGCCCCTGTCAGCCCGTGGAAGGAAGTGTGGGGGCTGGTGGGAGTGGGAGAGGTGAGGGAAACAGGAAAGGTGACAGGGTCTGACAGGTTGGAGAAATACACTTGTTCCCCCCAGGGTCCACCCTCCCTGCAGACCCAAGCTGTCTGGGAGAAATTGTGGCTGTCACCATAGCAACAGCAGCAGCTGATGTGTGATGCGCAGTGTCTTTATTAGAGAACCCTGCTCAACCTTGTGCCAGCACTTCTCCATCTGAATCTTGTTTCTTCAGTGTACAGGACTTCGGATGGCACTGGTGGGGCTGGGGGCTGGTGTTTGGAGATGGAGCAGAGACAGGATTTTATTACATTTCTGGAAAATGCAGATAGATGGCAAAGAAGCAGATTTGTACATGGCTGAAGCATCATTTAAATATTCAAGCTGCCTCTGAATCCCCTTCAGGTACACACAGACTGCTGAAGCAGCATTCCTGTCTCTCTACACTCAGGAGACCCCTATTGGAGGGATAGTCCGGGCTACTATGGACCTGGCAGTCAAGGAGAACCTTAAGTGTCCCAGCTCTGCAGACTTCCACCTGGGCAGCACTGGCTTTCTCGTTGCTCCCTCACTCAGCCTCAACGTCCTCATCTGTAAAATGTGGACACTAGAAAACATTAGCTGCCTCAGAGTCCTGGTGAGAACTGAATGCATTCAGGGGTGAGGGCGCTGTGAAACCTAATATCCAACCTCCATTAGGTGCTCCTAATGGATGGGGCTCAGGGCTGCTACCATTACCTCCAACTACAGCTCACACTCCACCACCTCCTCTGCTGCCACTGTGGAGAATGACACTCTCTGGCAGGGCATGACTATGAGTCACTGGTAACCAGTCCTTCCCCACAGAGGACAGCAGAGTGTCTGAACCTACCAGTACTTCAGTGAGAAGCTGGGGTACAAGACAGGGGAGAAATAGATATTAAACTTACACAGATGATGTTTCCTGTGGCAGGCAATAGCCCACTCATCAAACTGCTGGGGAATCTAATGGGAGGGCAGTAACTGTTTACTGGTTATTTATTCAGAGACAGAGTCTCTCTATGTAGTCCAGGCTAGCCTTAAATTCATGGTCCTCCTACCCCAACTTCCCAAGTGCTGCTTTACAGGCAGGAGGCACCAAGCCCAGCCATCTATTATTGTTCCTGAGACAGGGTCTTAGGCAGGCCATGCTGGCCTTGAACTCAACTTGTAGCCAAGCTTGGCCTTCTGATCCTCCTGTCTCCACTTCCTAAGTGCTGGGATTGCAGATGCAAGCCACCTTGCCTGGTTTATGTGGTGCTGGGGACTGGACCCGGGGCTGTGTGCATCCTACTCGATCACTCTACAACTGGGTCTTCTGCTCTGAATATTTTTTCCAGTGTGGTTCTGAAGGAAACATATAGTACCACGAAAAAATGTGAAGCTAGTATCAGGGCCCCGAGGGAAACCGTGGAAACAAAAACAATGAAAAACTACAGGATCATTGACGTCTGGCTGATACTCTCCTCATAGAGAAATTTTGGAGACTCTGCTATAAATGGAAGCTGGCAAGTCATAGAGAGAGAAGGTGTGAAAACAAACTGTAAATTTCTCCACTAATCAGGACTAAACTGTGTGGAAAGAGAATGCAGCTTATCAAGGCATTTAGTTCTCTCTAGTCTCCAGGGGTGTCTCTACCCAAAGTCACCTCTGACCAGAAAGAAAAACAAAGAATGGCCTCTCCTCGGGGTGGGGGTGGGGGGGTCAGGGGGTGGGGGGGTTGAGAGCCTACTGCACCTCAGTGCATCTGACTGTGGTCATTGAGACAGATGAGGGGGTGTTCCAAGGGAAAGACACAGAATTAGTGATGGCAGTGATAAGGTTCCCTTTAGACCATTCCACCCACTGTGGAGTCAGAGTACCCAGGGAGGAAGATGAGTCATGGAGGCCTTATTAACTGCACTAAGCAAATACAATTTTCTTCCCCAAGTCAATCTCGGAAACACACGGATTGTTGCTGAGCTCGAGGACAAAGACTAAAAGAACAGGTGCAGAAAAAAAAATCCTCCTTTACTTCCCAGAAATTGTTGATGCAGGTAAGGAGACTGCATTATCAAGATGGTAGTGGTGGTATTGATAATGAGTCTGGTCCTAAGAGGAAAATGTTCATTTAAAAGCAAAAGAAGAAACAAGTAGAAGGAACACCTGGTGGTTTGAATAAAAATGGCTCCCGCAGGCTCCTAGGCCTTGTTGGAGTAGGTGTTGCTTTGTTGGAGGAAGTGTGTCGCTAAAGGGTGGGCTCTGAGGTTTTAGAAGCTCAAGCCGGGCCAATGTATCACTGTTTCTTCCTGCTGCCTGATGATCCAGATGTAGACCTCTCAGCTCCTTCTCTAGCATCACGTCTGCCTTCATGCAACCATGCTTGCTGCCATGACAATAATGGACTAAACCTCTGAGTTTAGTGGACTAAACTGTAAGCCAGCCACAATGAAATGTTTTCCTTTATAAAAGTTGTTGAGGTCATGGTGTCTCTTCACAGCACCATGAACCATAACTAAGACAAACACATAGACGAACAGCCTTCATGTTAGAAACAGAACCATTGAATCATCACAATTCTGGGAAGGAAAATGTTGTCTCTATTCTATAGACAAAGCCACTGAGGACTGCAGAGGTCACAGGAGCTTGCTCATATGTGGGCTGCAGAATGACCGGGGTTCTCCATCCTTCCTTTCTGGTCACATGACTGTCATTCTGCGAAGTGACAGCAGCTCCTCTCACTGACAGGGGAATCTGTTTTCTCTCTTACTAACCTTGTTGTGTATGTGGATTCGGAATAAAAGGTGGAGAGAGTGGGCTGGTCCCAAGCCTGGGCTGCAAGACGCCACACACACTTTCATCTGCTCTTTCGGAACCTGACCACTGACACATATCCAAGGCCAGTCTAACTTCTCAGGAGGAAATGTCTGTTAGAGTGAAGTCTGAGTCCAGCTGAGGCCTGCGCATCAACAGAGCCAACCTAAACCAGCAGAGTTGCTGTCTCCAGCCTATAGCTGACCGTAGATACATGAAGAAGTCCAGCCCAGCCCACAGAATCCACCTTGTTGACCTACAGACTCACAAGCAATTAGGAGTAGTGCAGTTTTAAGCCTCTGAGTTTTGGACTGGCTTTGGTTTAGTAAAAGTGAATCAAAAGATCAAGGTATTATCAGTGAGTCGATGCTGGAGTTGGGGCTCACTCCAGGTGTCCCTCTCCCTCCACACTGTTGCTTTTAACACTATGCTTCTCAGAAACACAAAGATTCCAGTTTGTTTGGGATTTCCCATGTCTTCAGAACAACCACAGTCGTCGTTTTCTACCCAAAGTGAATTGAATGGAATAATGTTTTAAAATGTATGCTGGGGGGTGGGGGGGTTAGGGAGATGGCAGAGTGTGTACATGGGGTTGTATGCTTACAATCCCAGCACAGACACGGTGGAGACAGGTAGATTCCTGGAGCTCACTGGCAAGCCTACTTAACCTAATCAACAAGTCCCAGGTTCCAGTGAGAGACAGTGTCTGACAGAGTGGATACAGTTGAGGAGCAATACTCGAAGTTTACTCTTGGTGTTTATATACGTGCATACATGGCACTTACATCCAAATAGATGAACATGCACACACATGCCCATACGTAAGCACTCCATATACAGAAACATACACATACTGGGGTAGTTTGAATGTAACTGGGAGGTGTGGCCTTGATGGAGGAAGTGTGTCACCTTAGAGGCAGGCTTTGAGGTCTTATAAATATGCTCACATTCCTCCCAGGGTGGAACTCAGTCCCCTTCTGCTGCCTGCAGAAGGTGTTGAGTGAAGTCTGAGTCCAGCTGAGCCTAGCATCAAGTCTGTCTGCACACAGCCATGCTTCCCACCATGATGATAATGGACTATTTCTCTGAAACTATAAGCCATCTCCAATTAAATGTTTTCCTTGGTGTCTCTTCACAGCAATAAAACCCTAATACATATACACATGTGCACACCTTCATATATATATATATATATATATATATATATATATATATATATATATATTCATACAGAGATGCATGTATATTATGTTGGCTTCTCATTCCCATTAGAATGCCCTCTCCACTCCCAAGTCTTGTCCAGTAATAGTACACTCTAAGTACAGCATGATTCCATCTGGTATGTGCCTTCTTCCCTTGGCTTCTCGGTACTTCTGTTTGCCATCCTTACCCTAGTCAAACAGTTTTTTTCTGATGCAAGACTCTACCTACTCACAGATCTCCCTAAGACCCTGGTGAATAAATCCTTTTCAGGAATTCTCACAGCCTATTCTTATGGGAGGGTTGTTGGCCAGGCACCATGCCCACATGCCTTTTGATGACAGCTCCCTGCTTCCATTTATATCTCCTTCAAGAAAGGGGAAACTTGGCAGGCCTGAGATGGCCAAATCCCTCAACAGTTCAAAGGAAGCTCTTCTCCTTGGTCTGCTTCTTAGCCCATGGAATATCTTGTCTGATAAACATCTTAATCAGCTGTGGTGGTGGGGAGGGGAGACTATGTGTAGTAGTTCATGTTGTCTGGTTTATGATGGGGCCCTTGGACCCTGCTGTATCAGGTTTTCCCCTGATCCGGAGGGTAGAGAGTGGGTAACTGATCCTGAATAGAAGCCATGGGTGCTGAGGCTTGGCTTAGCTGCCCTGGCCATTTTAGGTTTTCAAGGTCACTTGTTATCAACACTGGAGAATGAAGCGCAGTTTCCTGTGCCTGGTGCATCTCTGTCCCATGCTCACGTTAATAATGCATCCTTCATTGTCATAAGCTGTCACTCTGATGGCAGTGGCTTTGAACCCTGCGAGTTCTCACAGCTAACCATCAAGCTTGACCAAGCTTTTCCTTCCTTCCCTCCCATGCCTTCTCACTTTCTCCGGTGGACTAAATAAAACTGTTCTTCTGCTTGTCTCTGGCCAAATGGTTCTGACCACATTGGGGTCATTTGCCATCTCACACTCTCTTCTAAGTGGTTCATTGGCAAATTTCTTTCATATGAATTCAGTGCTGTTTGTGGACACAATGCTGGTAACAATGATTTGCTCCAGTATCTTTTGTATTTTTGCAGAACTCTGCTATGTGAACATGCTTGTATGAGTGCAGCATACCTATATCCTGCTTTATGCAAATAAGGGGAAGGTTCTTTAACCAGTGCTCATGCCACTGTGGCCACCTAGATTCTACTGTATAACTTTCTCCAGCAGTTCTCAAATATTGGTTACTTAGATCACTTGCCCTCATTCCTATAAACCAAGCACTAACCATAATTCCTGTGGAGGAGTCATTAGGCACTTCTGCCATCATTCTCTTAAGATAAATTTCTACACATGAATTGCTCAATTAAAGAGAAATTTAGTCCTCAGATGTTGATGCAACTGGGGAGGTGGTGGAGACATGAGGAGACCTAGCCAGAGGAGGCAGGTCACTGGAGGGCAGGCCTCCTGGTTCCAGTCCTGTGCAGGCTCCAGCATGGCTGACTCCTCTTCGCTGCTGACTGAATGGAACCATCCTTCTCATCTCCAAGCTATTCTAGCCTCTGAGTGTTTGGTTCCATACGAGCTGTTTCCTCTCAAACTGTGAGCCCAAATGACGCCCGTCCCTTGGGTGTTTCTTTTAGGTATGTTGTCACAGTGATAGAAGGCAAAGGGTGACCACTCTGGAAATACCAACAGCATCCTGCAACTTGGAGAGAAGCAAGTGAGGAGAGAATAGCAGCCCTTTGCTCATGTCTAGGCCCAAGAAAGAGTCAAAAGGCACCTAGGTCTAGAACAATTTAGTTGAGAGGGTGCTTGCTATTACCATTGACTTCCACAAAAGAGAGCAGACAGAAGAGAACCCAAGGAAAATCACCCAGATGTGGCCTGTCTGTCAGGCAGAGACACTGTGCCGTCTACTCCTCAACATACTTAGTAAGCACATGAAGGGTGGAGTCACCCAACACATAAGAGAAGGGGACACCCAGGGCCAAGCCGGTTACCAGCCATTGTTCTACCTTTGTGGATCAATAGATATGTTCAGAAATTGACGATTATGGAAACCAATTTAAATTTTCTAAAAGGATAAAAGCCACCTAAAAGTGAAGATTAAGATGACATACATAAATTAACAGTACAGCAGAGCAAACAGTGCTTTTATCAGATTATAGGACATATTAAAGAATACAAGATGACCAAATTATGACAAGTCATACTTGAAATCTTCATCAATGAACTTGGAATTTAAAACCCCAAAGGAATCAATTTAAAGAGAAAAATATTTAGATTAGATTGGCTCAAAAAGTAAAAAACTGAGCTCATGGGGCTAGAGAGGTGGCGCAGGAGTAAAGAAAATTTCTTACTCTTGCAGAGGACCTGAGTTCAGTTTCTAGTAAGCACACCAGGGGCCTCACATCTGTCTGTAGCTCCAGCTTTTGTTTGTTTGTTTGTTTTTTGAGACAGGGTTTCTCTGTATAGCCCTGGCTGTCCTGGAACTCACTCTGTAGACCAGGCTGGCCTTGAACTCAGAAATCCACCTGCCTCTGCCTCCCAAGTGCTGGGATTAAAGGCGTGCACCACCACTGCCGGGCTCTGTTGCTCCCGCTTTAAGAGATGTTTTTATCTCCAACATAGCCTGCACTTATGCACGTGCGCGCGCGCGTGCGCGCGCGCACACACACACACACACACACACACACACACTAAATAAAATACAATAATTTTTAAAGTAAACCTTTAGCTTTTGCTTGGAAACAAAAGAATGTGCCAAAGTTTTTTGGTGAGATTGGGATTAAATGTCTGAAGAAGGATATAGCAGAACAAGGGTAACTGAGAGCTACTAGGTTCCTGATCTCAGTCTCAGATGAAGTTGGATCCAAGACTAATGAAGGCAACCAAGACAAGGAGGGCGGAACTCCAGGGAAGCCGAAAGCCAAAATACACTGTCTAGAAGACTCTAAGGACCAACTCTCAGCCTGGAGTCAGTAAGGAACTTAGAAAGGTTTGGAGGATCCAAAGGTTGGTCTGTCTGTCTGCCTGTCTGTCTTACTTAATTACTCTGTAGCAGGGTCTTGTACAGTCCAGGCGGTCTTCAAATGGCCTATATAGTCAAAGGTGACCTTAAATAGCCAAAGGTGACTTTGAGCTTTTTTTCTTTTCCTCCTCCTCCTCCTCCTCCTCTTCTTCCTCCTCCTCCTCTTCTTCTTCCTCTTCCTCCTCCTCTTCTTCTTCCTCCTCCTCCTCCTCCTCCTCCTCCTCCTCTTCCTCCTCCTCCTCCTCCTCCTCCTCCTCCTCCTCCTCTTCTTCTTCTTCTTCTTCTTCTTCTTCTCTCCCCTCCGGCCCTGGTTACTCTGGCCCTCCTTGCTCCAGCTCAAGGATTTTGATTTATTTAATTTTTTAATGTAAGTACACTGTAGCTGTTTTCAGATGCACCAGAAGAGGGCATCAGATCTCATTACAGATGGTTATAAGCCACCTTGTAGTTGCTGGGATTTGAACTCACGATCTCTGGAAGAGTAGTCAGCACTCTTAACAGCTGAGCCATCTCTCCAGCCTAAACTTTCTTTTTTTTTTCCTTCCAAGACAGGATTGGCTGGCCTTGAACTCACAGAGATCCTCCTGCCTCTGCTTCCCAAGTGCTGGGATTACCACCACCACCACCGTTGTCTGAATGACCTTGATCCCCCTGCCTCCACCTCTCACGCTCTGAGATGACAGGTGTGTACCACCACACCCAGTTTATGAGGTACTGAGGATGGGCCCAAGGCTCCCAGCTTCACATGTGTTAGGCAAGTCCTCAATGGACTGAGATATATTCCCATTATGGATTATATCCATTCTGATTGTAGATATTTTTAAAGGTCAACTTTGCAGTTTTGTGTCAAGTGCTATAACACCAAATGGTGAACACATCTTTTATAGTCCTGTAGAATTTTTATAGTAATGAAGGATATTAACAGTCTGCAAAGAAACTCTTAACAAGATCCCAGAAGCAGAAATGGTAATTCACTTTCTAGTCATGATTCAAAAACAAAAGAAGTAACAAAATGAAAGAGAAGGGAACCTGGAGACTCAGGGGTCAGGGGTCAAGAACACTTGCTGCTCTTACAGAAGACTCACGTTTGAGTCCACTTACATACACATGTACACATTACTAGAAATAAAAATAAATCTGAAGAAAGCTAAATCTTGAGTTGAATAAACAGAAAAAAGAGACAGCTCAAAAACATCACTAGGAATACAAAATAGGAAGACAATGTTTTGTGAAACGTTTCACAATTAAATTAATACATATTTCTAGAAAAAAACACAAATAATAACCAGAATAAATATATCTTAGCCGGGCAGTAGTGGCGTGTGCCTTTAATCCCAGCACTTGGGAGGCAGAGGCAGGTGGATTTCTGAGTTCGAGACTAGCCTGGTCTACAGAGTGAGTTCCAGGACAGCCAGGGCTACACAGAGAAGCTCTGTCTCGAAAAACAAAACAAAAAAATTTTACTTCTATACTACAACTACTACTACTGATACATTTTTATAAATACTACGTGATGATGCTGCTGCTGCTGCTGCTGCTGCTGATGCTGATGCTGTTGTTGTTCTGGGGCAGAACCCAAGGCCTTGCATGTATTAGATAAGTGCTCCACCTAAAATCCATCAGCCCTATATGATTTCTTAAGACAGTATTTCCACATAGCCTGAAACAAGCCATTCAACCTTCTTATCAACTGTATCAGAGCACAGAGAAGCAACAGACATTTATTTTCTGAGAAAGTCACATAAAAACTAAAATAAATAAATAAATAAAATCCCACAACATTATAAAAAAGCATCCTTACCCTGTAGTCGCTAGAAATGACATGAGATAAGTACAGCATTATCAAGGGACCAAGCACGGCCTAGGAATGTGGGCAACACTCCGAATTAGGGAATATGCCAATAAACATCTTTAACTGTATAGTTTGGCTCTTTATGTATGTACAATGCATGTGTGCTCAAATGTATATGAGTGGGTACATAGGCATGTATGCATATGCGTGTGCAAGCCAAGGCTGACCCTTGGTATCTTTCTCCGTTGACATTCATGATATATCTTGAAGCAGAGTCTCTCATTAAACCCAGAGCTCACCCATCCGCTAGTCTGGCTAGTTAGCTCATTTCAAGCTTTCCCTGTCTTTGAGAGGATTGCAGGTGGGGTACCACAGCTGCCCAATTTTATGTAGATTCTTGTCCCCATGCTTGCTCAGCAAGTAATATGCCTGCTGAGCCATCTCCTTTTAAGTCCTTATTTTGGCTAAAAAGAAAGAAAATCTTAAAAATTTAATTAGTAGAGTAATGACAAAATATTCCCTCACTATGTTTTTGTCTAAACCCCCTTTTACTTCAAAATGTTATCATTTTATTGATTCTATTTCCCTTGATAAGTCAGTCCCTTTAGAGTTTTATTCTACTGACTTTATCAAAGGCTCAGATCAGATGATTGCATTTAATAATTGTTGCCCTCTGCATCATTTAATTCAGTGACGTCCGTTTTTATTGTGACTCCTTCTGTTTAGCTGCCACTCACAGCCCCTTGGCCTTTTCTCATGCATCTTTTTTTCTTGGGTTTTTGTATATGGTATTCCTACCTGTGTGCTAGGATACGTGTGGGTGTGGGTGATGGGTTACGTTACATACGTGTGGAGGCCGCAGGTTGGTGCCGAGGTCCTTTTCTCCACAATCCCCCACCTTTATTCTTGAGATAGAATCTCTCACTCGACTCCGGAGCTTTCCAGCCCAGAAGCCTGCCTCCTGTACTTTGGGATGCTAGGCAGGCAGCCATGCCCACCTTGATTTAGGTGTTTGTGCCAGTGCTGGGGACTCTAATCTCAAGGCGCATGCTTGCATGGTAAGAACTCCACCCACAGACTCCACCCACAGAGGCGCCCTTTACCCCACTGCCAGAACTGTCTCCATTCTCATGATAAGAACATTTAAGATTATGATGATTTTGCCCCTGGTTACAGAGCTCTCCACACCTCTTCCATTTTGAAAGGTCCATGCCTTCTTTTTCATTTTCTATAGAAAGAAACTGCAGATCTTGTTTCCTCAAGGGATGGACCATTCTCCTTCCCTCTCCCCATCTTCCCCTCCCCCTCTCTATAACACCCCCCCCCATCCCCCAAGGATCTTCCTGTGGACTCAGATTGGCCTTGAACCTAAGATCCTCATGCCTCGTCCTCAGAGAGCTACAATTACAGGTGGGCATCACTGTACCTGGCCTTAGATAATTCCCCCCCTCCCAGACTTGTAAGTATTTTGATTTCTTAAAAAATAAATAAAAACTTGTGGGCCAGCAGGATGGCTTGGAGGTTAAGGTACCTGCACACAGGCCTGAAGACCTAAATTTCATCTCCAGTCCCACAAGGTGGCAGGAGAGAACTGACTCCAGAAAAGTGTCTTCTGACCACTACAGTGCTGCTGTGGCACACATTACCTACCGGTGCATGCCCGTTGCACACATGCATACATGCACACACGCGCACACGCAAGTGTGCGCATGTACACAAATCAAAAATTAACTTGATATAATTTGTTATTTGCTTCTACCAAGTGCCTGACTCTCTAGCTTCTGCCTTGGGAACCACTTGGCTTCCATTTGACCTCACACATTTCCATGTTTATGTGTGTTCTATATGTTTGAGGGGCAGGTACACTCTTGTGTGTATTTATCATTTAGGATTTGTTAATTCCATTATTTAAATCCTGACTTTGCATTTTGTCCTCTGTGGCTGAGAATAGTTGATCTCTTGCTGGGTTTTAGTTTTTTCAACATTGTTAACCTTTCTGTGGGATAACACTTTGTTCTCTGTCTCAGCTTTGCTTGAAGTTTGAAAGACAATGAACTCAGTGGCTTCTAACAAAACACTCTAAGGTATAGGCTGTGGGACCCAAGGATTTCTTGAATACAAAACATGGACTTTTATCTAAAGAGTTTTAGGTTTTTACTTGCTTTTAGTTCTTATAATTGTGTATTATGGTATGTGTGTGTATAGATGTGTGTGCCACGGTGTATAGGTGGAGTTCAGAAGACTGCAGAAGTTGGCTCTCTACTTCTACAACATGGGTTCTAGGGTCGGAACTGATCATCCGTCTTTGAGATAAGTGTGTTCACCTGTTGAGCTCCCTCACTTGCCCTAACTAGATTTCTAAAACATTCTAAGTACTCTGAAAACATGCTAGATGCTACCTAACAGAAAATTAAACCACGCCTGTACCTTTACACACTCCTTTCTTTTCTTTCCTTTTGTCTAAGTTTGAGAATGGCAAGAACTCTTAGCTTCAGTCAGAGGTTGGTTTCAGTGGTGCCGAAGTCAAAATAATAAACACCTGATACAGCAGTCGTGTTTGTCGGGGACTCACTCGCTTGTATGCTTTAAGGCACAGCAGTCGTGTTTGTCGGGGGCTCACTCGCTTGTTCGCTTTAAGGCGCAGGGGGTCAAATCATTTGCAAATGTCAGGTAAGCATTTTTGCCGGTCTTGCCAGAGGGTTGTCATGGAAAATGGCGCTTGCCTCTTTGGTGTCTCAAGCTACACTTGGCATTGGAGTGGCTCCTTCTTGCTAATCTAGTGTAATGGACTCAGCCCGTGTATGGACTGCGTGAATGCTCCTGGATCCAAGAACTGATTCAATGCAAGGAACAGTGTAAGACGCATGTATTCAAGTTTCTGTATATATGTGCCCATGTTTATGGGTCTCCATATAGGTGTTCGGGGACCTGCATGTGGAGACCAGTGGAGAAAACTAGAGCAGTGAGCCCAGGGATCCACTTGTCCCCCCCCCCCCCCCCCGTGCGGGGTTTTTTTTTTTCTTTTTTTTTTCTTTTTCTTTTTTTTTTTTTTAAATTTAGATTTTTTATATAATGTATGAGTGTCTGCAATGCAGGTCAATGTAGTATATGTCTGATATCTGTGGAAGCCAGAACCAGAGGGTTTCTGATTACCTGATAGTGGAGTTACAGATGGTTGTGAGCCACCATGTGGGTGCTGGGAACAGAACCCAGGTCTTCTGCAAGAGCCACCGGGCTCTTAATGGCTGAGCCATCTCTCTAGCTCAAGTGCAGGTTTTTTTATTGTGAGTTCTTGGAATCAAACTCAGGTCATGGGACTGTTTTGTTGACTAAGCCATCTCCCTACCCTTCATGCTATAATAATTACAATCAAAGGAAGCAATTTATAAAAAAAACAACAAGCAAACAAACAAACCAAAAAACCCAAAAAACCATCTTTTGAACCATCTTTGCCAGACATCCTATTTGA
Source organism: Rhynchomys soricoides (assembly GCA_019843965.1). NCBI lineage: Eukaryota > Metazoa > Chordata > Mammalia > Rodentia > Muridae > Rhynchomys > Rhynchomys soricoides. The sequence continues at coordinate 3,522,633 of JADRCH010000042.1, forward strand.
CTGCTTTATTAACCCCGGTCCGGTCTCCATTGTGTATCAGGTGTCTTAACATGCTCTAGAGTGAGGAAAACATCTTTTGAGAGCTCAGTGTCCGATATGTAAAGAGGAACAGCTCACAGGATTGCTCCTGCAGCAGAAACCAGTGCTGGTTGTGGTAAAGAGGTTTAAAAACAGAATCGCACTTTCTTGGACAATGTCTACTCTAAAGATAGTTTTATTTATTTATCTCATGTATTCCTGTGTGTCTGCATATGGGCTTATATACCACGGCCCGTGTGTGGAGGTCAGGGAACATCTTGCGGGAATTGGCTCTCTCCTTCCCTCTTGTGGGTTCCACGGACTGAACTCGGGTTGTCAGGCTTGGCAGCAGGCACCTTTATTCATTGTGCCATTTCATCAGCTCAGTATCTCTTTCTTCTTTCTCGCCTTCAATGCTATGCTTTTTTCACTAATAGACATCTGTGAATGTTACTTATGCTGGCCGTGTGTGTGTGTGTGTGTGTGTGTGTGTGCGTGCGTGCGTGTGTGTGTGTGTGTGTGTGTGTTATTCTCCACAGTGAAAGAATACTTTGTCTAGAATGCTTTGTGTAAGTATCCTCCTCCCTCCACAGCTAAGGTTACTGCTCTGTTTCTTTTAACTTTGTATTCTGGTTATTTTAGGCATCCTTTGTCTCTTCTCTGTGCACCCCTGGTTTGCTTTGCATTCAGCTAGCTTTGAAAGGATCTAGTCTGCCAGGCTTTGTCTGTGCTGTTCCACTGGGTGGCCTCACATTTCGTCCTTCCTTAGGTCAACAGCCTCTGCCTGTCATTTGCAGCATGAATCATACGGTGCTTGTGCTGACAATGTTCTATGTTTAATAACATGTCCATTTGTGCATTACTCTCAGACACACACACCTTGGGCTTAGTGCCCACAATCCTGACTGAAGAAGATGTGTTTTCAAACTCAGCAAACACTTTCAAGAAGCTCTAAATTCAGGGTGTTTTTTTCAACAGAGTTCATGATAATTCTCTGCCTCTTCTAATTTAATTATCGTTCTTGACTAATTTATTTATTCAATGTCAGGAGGGGTTAGGGTAATTTTGGGTTTGAACTAAGAATTAAATGCATCCATGCATGTCCTATAGGCTTTATTAGCCTTCTCCCGCCTCTATCCCCAGCCCAGAGAAAGGCTATGCTGTTTGGGCACTGTTACTCAATTGCCATTTATCCACACATACGTTTAAGCAATGAAAAAAGAGAAGGCTGAAGGAATACAAGGAATAGAGGGCCTGAGCCTGTAAGGAGAACTAGGAACAACCTCCGTGCAGGCTGGGAAGTGTTGAGCACGAGCACTGGATGCCAATGGTCCTGTGCTGGGAGCCTCTGAAACAACAGCAGCTTGGGATGTGTTCCCTGGCCAGTAGCCAAGCACCAGAGGCAAAAAGCTTCGTAAATTAGTTTTGATCACTGCCTGGCATTTCCCATTTTCAGCTTATAGAGAGGCCACCATGTAATTTGTATATCTTCTCTTTGAAGAATTACTTTTGACATTCACATTAAATATTGTGCCATGTGATAACTTATTTAGCCACCTTATAATGTGTGCTGCAATTAATTCTATTTAATTGGGTTCTTTGTTCATCTTTCCGCTTCTGTCATGACTCCCCCTTCCTTAAGTTCTTTCTTCTTCCAAGTTAATTTTAATTATGTGAGGAATACTTGAAGGCTTAACTTCTTATCAAACCCAGGTTGATCTGGGTTGTGTTTCTCCCTCCATGAAAGCACAGAGATAGCTACTCCTATGTGTGAATGTGTGCATATGTGTGTGCATGTGTGCATGTATGCATGTGTGTGTGCATGTGTGCATATGTGCATGTGTATATTGTGCATCTGTGCATGTGTACACGTGTATGTATCAAGTGTTTGGGTCATTGTACACACCATGTATGTGTCAAGTGCAGAGGCCAGAGGTTGACTCCCCTAGTTTGTTTTTTATCGCTGTGATAACGATCATAACCAAAAGAAACTTGAAAAGGAAAGGGTTTATTCAGCTTATATATCCCTGTGGTGGTACATTATTTGAGGGAAACCAAACTCAGGCAGTAACCTAGAGGTAGGACCTGAAGCAGAGACTATGAAAGAACCCTTCTCACTGGCTTGGTCCTCATGGCTTGCTCAGCCTGCTCCCTTATATCACTCAGGGTTTCCCCAGGGGTCTTCCCACATCAATCATTAATCAAGAAGATGCTCCACTGAGTTATCTACAGGCCAGTCTGATAGAAACATTTTCTCATTTTCTTCTTCTCAGATAACTCTAGCTGTGTCAAGTAGACAAAAACTAGCTAGTTAACTAACTAATTAACTAGTTAAAGAGAATATTGACATCAGATGTCTTCCTTTCTCAACTGCATACCACTTAAGTTTTTTAGGCAGGATCCTTCACTGAACCCAGAGCTCATCAATTCAGTGTGGCAGTCTGGCCAGCAAATCCTGCCTGCTAAGACTACAGTCATTCACAGCCACACATGGCTTTTTGGGTGGGTGCTGAGGACTGAACTTCTGACCTCACAACCATAGCATCCAGGTATCCTGGCTGCTTCCTGTTTATCTATGTGTCTACTACCTATTAATGATTTATCATTTGCTTTTTATAAGGCTTATTTTTATTTTATATGTGTTCTGCCTACAATGTATGTCTGTGCACCTTCTTGTGCAATGCCCAAGAAGGCTAGAAGAGGGCGTCATCTCCCCTTGAACTAGAGTTATTATGGCTGTAAGCCATCATGAGGGTGCTGGGAATGAGATCTGGAGAAAAGGCTTGGTGGTTTAGAGCACTGGCTACTCTTCCAGAGTACCTGGGTTCCATTCCCATCTTAAAAGTACAGTATTAAAAAAATGTTACATGGTACAACTTGATTTCCCTCCATCTCCCTAGTAATTTAGCTGTGTGTCTATTTTTAAATCTGACCTAAAGTTCCTTAGTATAGACATATGGCAGGCTTTATTGTTGTTTGGTTGCTTTGATCTAGTCAGGGCTATATGAGTTGCTTTGGTCAGTGGCTGCTGTCAAGGATATTGCAAGATTTCCCTCCCACCAACCTCTCTGGGCACCTCCTCAGACAGCGGTTCTTTAAGGAAGGACACCGAGCAGAGGACTGATCGCTGCACTGTTATCTCAGGGGACCAGAGCCTCCCTGGCCACGGAGTAGCCAGACACTGCTCCTCAGCACTTCAAATGTGGCTGTGGCATGAAACTGTAATTTTAGCTTTATTTAGTTTATCTCAAGTGTTGGGATTGAAGGGAGGAGCCCTTAGATTTTGCTTATGGGGATGAAAATCAGTCCAGCCTCTATGGTCATTCCCACAGAGGAAAGTGAACAATGTTTAAAAGGCCAACAGATAGTTTCCTATAGAATAAAAGGATGTATCAAAGAGAAATTCATTAAAAAGGTGAAAAATGAGTACATTTTAACTGAACTGTGTCATTGAGATGCTGCTAATGGCTGTAAGTGCTAATAGCTCGACAGAATCTAGAATCACCAGGGAGATGGGCCTCTGGACTCCTCTGTGGGGGGAATCACCTTGATTACTGATGTGGGAAACCCACCTTAACTGTGGGTAGGGCCATTACCTGGGCAAGGGATCCTTTGCTCATGAAAGGGAGACCTTATGCTTTGATCACTAGTATGGCTTTCATCACTCTCTTCTGACTGTGGCTATAACTTGACCAGCTGCTTCAAGCTCCTGTGGCCATGACTTCTACCCCGATGAACTATGAACTGTGAGCCGAAGGTAATCCTTTCTCCTTTAAATGGCCTTTTTCCGTCTGAGTTTTGTTTCTTTGTTTGGTTGGTTGTTTGTTTTGTTTTGTTTTAAAATCACAGCAACAGAAAAGAAACCAAGACACCGCCCAGTTAAAGTTGGATATAATCACTCTAAATGCCTTCCAAATTTATCGGGAAGCACTGCCAACTCACAATTGTGGGAGGGATTGTTGTAATCTTTTACATTTGGCATTGGAAAGTTTTCAGTTAGCTATGAGAATTTTGTTCCTGCCGTGCCAGATGGTGCTCCAGAAATGCAGACTCATCGGGAACTCCAGACAGGAGGAAAACTGATGTTTCCCTCTATTGCTCCGTTCCACTGTATGAGATAGACTCAAAATATCTGCGCAGCTTTCAGGAGCAGACTAGAAAGTGTCATGGACACAGTTGCTAAAACTGCTCAGTGTTGTATGTGCAGTGCTATGAATCACCACCAGTGTCTGGAACCTGTGAAAGATGCAAGGCTGTGAACACAGGGAGACTGGGACTATGCCAACGTTTGTTGCCTAAATTGTGCACGGATTTCACAAAGACTCACAGGACCAATTCAAGATTTTCTTGAAACAAAACGACATGCTCTGCCAGGCACTTTGTAGTCAAAGACAGAAAATGACAGTGGTTTTTGTTTTGTTTTCTTCGTCATTACATCATCATCATAGTGTATATGAAGATAAACCTGAAGTTTGCAGGGAAAGAAAAACATGCTTTTTGCCCTATCTAGGAAGGGATTGGAATTTATATTAAAATCTAACTTTTCATGGTGCAAACCTATAACTATGCTTTTGTGCACACAGATCCGGGGCTGGAGAGATAGCTCAGTGGTTAAGAGCCCTGGCTACTCTTCCTGACCACCCAGACTCCGAGAACCCACAATTGTCTGTAACAGGTCTGAGGATCCCATACCCTCTTCTCTCCTACACAGACACTGCACACAGGTGGTGCACAGACAGACATGAGGACAAAGTACCCATATACATAAAATAAACAAACAAACAAATAATCTTTTTAAAAAATGAAGCTATATACAAAACATTTTCAGTGGTAATCACCAACACTATTTTAATTTCCTGCAAAAGCTACAAGAAAAATTTGAAGACTGTATTGCTTCTAGTTACATTTGAGCTATTTCTCACTGTGTTTGACCTCCTTTGCACCCCACATTCCCAGTTCAGAGACAGGGGTTTGACACAGTTTGAACAAAAGCAGTTTTTTGTTTGTTTGTTTTTACCTTTTATTTCCTTTTTTTTTTTTTTTTTTTTTTTT
>JADRCH010000042.1:3527802-3581646 GCA_019843965.1 Rhynchomys soricoides
TCTGGTTTTTCGAGACAGGGTTTCTCTGTGTAGCCCTGGCTGTCCTGGAACTCACTCTGTAGTCCAGGCTGGCCTCGAACTCAGAAATCCGCCTGCCTCTGCCTCTCGAGTGCTGGGATTAAAGGCGTGCGCCTCCACTGCTCGGGTTCCTTTAATTTTTTTTTTTTAAGATTTATTTTATTTATTTATTTTCTACTCTATTTACATTTCAAATGTTTCCCCCTTTCCAGATCTCCCCTTTGGAACCTCCCTATTCCCTCCCCCTCCCCCTGCCTCTATGGGGGTATTCACCTACCCACCCACCCACTCTTGTCTTCCCTCCTTGGCATTCTCCTATATTGGGGCATCTAACACCTTCAGGCCCGAGGGCCTCTCCTCCCACTAATGGCTAACAAGACCCTCCTCTGCCACATATGTGGCCAGTACCATGGGTCGGATAAAAGCAGTTTTAAAGCCACTGAAATGGACAAGCTTCTGCTTCAATGTCAAACAACTGTGACAAAGATCACTATGGAGGAAATGCATACTAGAGGGTAAAGGTTCTGGGGTTTTTGTGGGACTCCTAACAGTGGGAGTAGGGGCTGCCTCTGACTCTGTTGCCTCCCACTGGGTTGCTGTGTCTAGTCTAAATAAGAGAGAAGGGGCCTAGTCTTACTGCAACTTGATATGCCAGGGCTGGTTGATATCCATAGGAAGACTGACCTTTACTGAAGAGAAATGGAGGAGGAGTGGATGGGGGGGTAGAGGGGAGAGTGGAGGTTCAGAGAGAGGGACTGGGAAGAGAAGAGAGAGGGGAAACTGAGGTCTGGATATAAAATAAATAAAAAATTAAAAAGAAAGTAAAAGCTCACTGGTATTTAAATCACCGATGGGAAGATGCAATCACACATTTAGAACAACGTGGGTGTGTTTCTTTTCTAACTGCGAATATTAATTCTACGTGTATAGGGGGAGCAGAACACACCTATGTTAAATAATACATAATTCATCTAATGGAAGCTGAGCGTCAGAACTGAACTGTGCTTAAGCACTAATAGAAAGAAAGAAAAAAGAAAAGAAAAGAAAACAAACAAACAACCCCCACACCCCCAGGTTCCAAAGACTTAAAAAGAACATACCACTGGATGTTTATATTGATCACATGTTGATGTGGTATTTTAGAAGTGCTGGATTCAATAAAATGTTAAATTAATTTCATGTGTTTCTATCTTTAAATGAAAACAGCTCCTAAAACACTTGAAAACTGAATGTGCAGGGCTGGGGCTGTGACTCAGTGGTACATTTATCTAGCATGGTGAAGGCACTGGGATTGATCCCTATCACTGCTAAATACATACGTATGTACATACATACATACGACAGACATAAAATGGCTTATGTTTGTATTTTATTCCACAGTGTAAAGCTAGAATCACTTCCCTTGTTTTGAACACCTTTTCTCCCGGGAGAATCATCTTCTGAGAGTAGGTCTAACAAGAGCACATTGTAAGGCACCTGACTTCTGTCCCCAAACTGAAGGATCCGTCTAGATCCAAACATCTGGCCACGGACCTGAGCCATTGGATACTGAGTCCTGGGACTTCAACTCTGCAGTAAGTAGAGCCAAGACAGTGCTCTCCAGAGTCTAACTGAACAGTGCTGCCACTGATGGGGGTGGATAGTGGAGACTCGCCAAGCCCAAAAGCCCAGTGAGATAGGAAAGCCTCCCCAGGGAACAGGCAGGGCACGTGGAAAAGGGAAAGACCGTGTTGTGGAGGATGAATTCCTGGGACAGGGAAGCTACAATCCAGAATGCACAGCGGCGGGTAGCAGGGATACCCAAGGCAGGCAGACAGAGATGCAGGCACAGGATAGGGCTGTACGCCTGCCCTGATCAGCAGTACTGAGAAAACATCCTCTTGAGTTTAGGAGTGAGAACCTGGGTTAATTAATGAAAAAGACTCTCAGGACTACTGTTGGCATGGCAACCATGAAAGGACTAGTGGGGATTTGTGCAGACAAAGGGAGCAACAAGTGCTATCTCCTCCTTTTTCCCCCTCCTGCCTGATGCATAGAGATGGGGGCTCCCTTCTCTGTAGCCAAACACAGTGTGCATGGGAAAGATTCTGTCCTTATTCAAGAGGGACTTAGAGGTTTGTGTGCTCAGTCTCTCAGACTAAGTATTTAAGTTTGAATAAGAATTCAGGCTTATGACCGGCCTCTTCTAATCTACCTTCTGCCCCAGTTCCAAGGTCACTTTCCTCTCTTTTCTCTACCTGAACCCTTGCTCTAACATCTTGTATGGAATAGAACATTCTGTTTCCCGGAGTTGAAAGTGATTCAAGGATCCTAGCCCAGTGATCAATTTCTACGCAGTGCCTGTGACTCACACCCTGCCTGACAATCAGCCTGAGGGTAGATGCTCTTAGACTCCCTTGGGGTATAACCATACACCTGTAACAAAATGCCTTGATCCCCCGGTGCCTGACTACCTGCTTAAGATGTTCCTTTGTACATTCTGTTCTGCCAGCCTTTCCCCAGGGTGCCTTTGCTAGAGTATGCCTGGGTGTCTGCTTAATCAGGAAAGCCAGCTCAGGCAGGTCCTCTGTGGCATTCACTAAGCCTGGAAGAATCGCAAACAGCCCTAATCAAATTCAATCTACAAATATAGTTCTTTTGAAGCTTTTACCTTAATCAATAGTATTGAACTAAGTCATTTTCTTCTAAGCTTTCTCTCCCTTTAACTTTTCCCTGTGACTGGCTTATTTGGCAACCTTGTTCTGACTGAATTCCAGATGTTTGTATAGGTTCACTTGATATATTCCAGCTGCCTAACATATGGTGGGTTCTCAACTAATAATCACTGAATGGATAGGGAAAAAAGGTAATTTTGCCTCTTAAGATTATGTATTATCAATGACTGGTATCAAGGCTTACACTTAACACTCAGGCTGTCTGATTTATAATAACTTAGGTGGGTTTTGTTTGCCATTACATGGCTTAAGAAACTCCTTCATAGAAACAAGTGGAAATATATGAAACCAGAGCCCTCTTCCCTTCCCATTTTGATGGGTTTTACTTCCTGTCTGCCGTACACTGTTCCTAGTGACCAATGTTAGCAGCCATTAACCAGCAGACCTCTCCAGACCCCTTCCAGCCAGCTTTTTGTCTTTGGTTTCCTCCTGGATCTCCAGAGGAACCTCCTAATTGGTCCCCCTGTGACCTCCCCATGCATCCACTGTAAGCAACCACTTCTTTTTATGACACTGCATTGCACTGGTGAGAGCCTGGGTAGCAGAATGGCCAGATGAGTCATGACCAAGCTGTTTGGAGATGGACAGATGTTTAGCCAGAGAAAATCCACCTTCAGAAGGGATGTCTGCCATGGGTGTGTGGATATTATTTTGCTGTCTTTGGGTTTTAGGGGCTGAATTTCAAATCTTTGATATCAACCTTATTCAACATGTCAGGCTTGTGTGCGGCTGCTTCCTCTGTTGACTCAGTGTATATCAGACACCTCAGGCTGCAAGGACTGATCCATATCCCCCACTGTGAAACACATTACCTGTTCCATTCTTCAGGCAGTGGGGTATCTTGAGATCCAGGACACCTGGCTTCTAGGCCGGGCTCTGCCACTAGTTGCATGACTTTAGGCCAATCACATCACCTCTCTGGGCCTCAGTGTCCACACCTGAGAAATGAAGGGATTACAGATTAGTCCGTTTGCCACTGAGTACCCATTCCCCACCTGAGACACAGCCCAAGTGTGTTTCCGTATGAAATGCGGGCACCACAAGAAACTCCTGGTGCAACCTCTGCCTGTATCACTTTCCTTCAAGAAAGTTTATTATAACAAAGGGAAAAATAAAGAAACGTGAGCGCTGTGGTGGTCTGAATATGCTTAACCCAGAGGGTGGCACCTTGGGGGTGTGGCTTTGTTGGAGGAAGTGTGTCACTGTGGGGGTGGGCTTTGAGACCCTCCTCCTGGCTGCCTGGAAGCAAATCTTCTGTTTGCCTTCAGAACAAGATATACTGTCAGCTCCTCTAGCACCATGCTTCCTGCCTTGATGATACTGGACTGAACCTCTGAACCTGTAAGCCAGCCCCAACTAAATGCCATCCTTATAAGAGTTGCCTTGGTCATGGTGTCTCTTCACAGAAATGAAAACCCTAAGACAAATGCTTTCAGTAATACTTAAAAAATAGCCCATCTTTGGTCTGGGGCTCTTGCTAAGTGTAAGAGTACACAAAAAAACTAGAAAAAAAAAAAACTACTCAAAACTTAGTGTTTTAACTACAATAGAGTTAGTTAAAATGTAACTACTATAGAGTTACACTTACTGAGAACTTAAATGTATAGTATTAAGAGAGAGAGAGGAGGAGGAGGAGGAGGAAGAAGAGGAGGAAGAGGAGAGCACAAGTTGGGGAGGAGGGATCCTGGAGGCTTTGGAAGTTGCTGGTCTGCAGAACATGACATCTGGTTTTGAGGATCCTAGAGCAGGCAGCTGGGTGCAGTGGATAAGAGTTGGGACTTCAGAGTCAGACTACCCAGTCTAACTACGATCTGAGCTGCCAGGTGAGTGATAATGTATTACTAATGTTAAAGACAATTTTTATGCAAGGCCCCTGTCTTAGTTTCCTTTCCCAGTGCTGTGATGAAATCCTTGACCATTGGGATGGAGTCACAGAAGCCTGAGGGAGCTAGTCGGGCTGGATCCACAATTAAGCAGAGAGATGGCCCCGTATGGGGACACACACCTTTAACCCTATCACTGTGGAGGCAGAAGCAGGTAGATCTCTGTGAGTTCAAGGCCATTGGTCTACATAATGAATTCCAAGCCAGCTAAGGCTATACAGTAAGACCTTGTCTCAAACAAAACAAAACGAACAAACAACAAGAAAAATACAACAAAAAACCCACTAACCAGCACAGCCCCAAAATGCAAACAAGTGATGGTAACTTGTGTGCAGTGAAGAAATGGACATCTGTACCCATGATGCAGGAAATGAGAGTCTGACATCTCCAGTGCCGTCATTTCATGGCTTATTTGAGACTGCACTGCAGAGGTCGATTCCTCTGCTTCGTAGGTTTCATGAGTCACCTTATGCAATTATTCCTTTTGTGAACACCGTTGACAGCTGCAGAACGGGGTGATTTCTAAGGTCCTGCCTAGCTGATGGGACATGGCCCGTGCCACCCTACCTGGTTCTCTTTACTACGTTATTGTCTAAGAGGAATGCCACTTAGCTATGTCCATCAATTGACGCATCAGAATTTATATTTTTTAGCTGTTATCTTCTTGAAGAAGGAATATCACTTTAAAAAAAAAAAAATCAATAAAGGTGCCGAAGAGATGACTCAACAGTTAAGAGCAGATCCAGGGGAGAGGGCAGGTGTGTGTGGGGGGGCTCGGAGAAAGGGAGGGAGGGAAGGCTGCAGTCAGGATGTATTGTATGAAAGAAGAATAAAGAAAAAGAAAACAACTTCACTTGCTGTTCTTGTAGAGCACTTCTGTTTAATTCCCAGCACCCGTAAGCACTCACACAGCAATCTGTAACTCCAGCTCCAGACGATCCAATCCCGCTTCATGGTGCACAGTCAATATGCAGGCAAAATACTCACATTAAAAGACCCTCCCTCCCTCCCTCCCTCCTTCCCTCTCTTCCTTCCTTCCTTCCTCCCTCCCTCCCTCCTTCCCTCTCTTCCTTCCTTCCTTCCTCCCTCCCTCCCTCCCTCTTTTCCTTCCTTCCTTCCTTCCTTCCTTCCTTCCTTCTTTCTTTTGGGGTTTTTTCAAGACAGAGTTTCTCCGAGAAGCCCTGGCTGTCCTGGAACTCCCTCTGTAGACCAGAGAACTCAGAGATCCCCCTGCCTCTGCCTCCTAAGTGCTGGGATCAAAGGTGTGCACTGCCACCTCCTCCTCTGCTGCAGCCACCAACAGGTGCACTTTTTAAAATGGAAAACAAACACAGGAGTGATCAGAGTTCATGTAGGGCACATGGCTGGAACTGTTTCATTGTAGAAGCTGAGGAAGGGGGATCGTGTTCTAGCCCCGACTCCTGATAACTTATCTCAAAACAACCAACAGCAAAACCAGTTGACACAGAAATGCAGAGGCTGGCATAACAGATACTCTCAGGAATGATTAAAGGATTGAATAAAACTAGTCTGGTCCACTGATTCCCTTAAGCAGGAAAATCCCTGTCTTTCTCGTCTCACATGATAAATGCTCACACAAACACTGAAAACAAAGGGCCAGGGATCCAGGTAGTTGATAGAGTGTTTACCGGCCATACATGAAGTCCAAGGTTCAGTCCCTAGCACTGAATAAACTGGGCATGGTGGCCCACACTTGTAACCTTGGGAGGACAGAGGAGGGCCAGATGCTCAAGGTCATCTTTGACCATACGGTGAGTTCAAGGCCAGCCTTAGCTATATGAGACCCCACTCCAAGAAATAAAAACACTAAAAAACAAAACAGACCTAACATTTGAAGTGGAAATATTGAAAATATTTGTCAGTATTCTCAATATTTTATTGCAGCAAGAGACAGAGGCCAGCAGCTCCTTCTGGCTATGCAAGACTGTTCAGCCGGGCTGCACACTGGGCCAGCATTCCGTTTGCAGATCCCCACAGCTCCTTTCCTTTCAGACCGATGCAGTCTGGCATCTGCTGCTTCTGACCCCATGATGTGGCTTCCAGTAACACCATCAAGATCCTGCAGTTGCCGAATTTGGCAGCCAGTTTCTGGTCTCATTTTACTTGGTGTTTTGATGCAAAATCCTAAAACTATTTGAATGTCTTCAGGGTGAGTTATCATCCTTATACAAACAAAAAGACCAAGGATTCTTTAAAACACAGGAATAATGCTAAAAATAGCCAATGCTTCAGTTTTTCAAACAACCATCTCAAAAGAGACCAACTCAAACGTGACATTTAGGATTACAGTGACACAGTCAGGCATAGTAGCACACACACCCATCATCCCAGCACTTCAGAGGTTCAGGCAGGAAGATCACCAGTGTGAGGTCAACCTGAGCTACATAACAAGACCTGGACTTAAGGACAGAAGGGCCAGCATGTAGCTCAGAGTGCCTGCCTGACAAGAGCAAGGTCTTGTGTTCCATTCCCTGCACCACAAGGGAAGAAGAGATGGGGGTGGGGATGACTGATTCCAGAAATTCACTTGTTTTAACATCTTAAAGAAAGGTTTGTTTTATTTTATGTGTCTGGGTGTGTATGCAACGTGTGGTCCTAGAGGCCAAAAGAGGAATTGGATCCCTTAAAGCTAGAGCTATGAGGGCCTGGAGAGATGACTCAGTGGTTCAGAGCACCAACCATTCTTCCAGAGGTCCTGAGTCCAATTCCCAGCAACCACACATGGCTCACAACTGTCATGGGATCTTATGCCCTCTTCTGGTGTGTGTAAAGACAGTTGCAGTGTATTCATACATAAAATAAATAAATCTTTTTTACAAATCTGGAGATATGAGCAGTTGTGAGCCACCTGAAGTGGATGCTGGGAGCCAAGCTCAGGTCCTCTGGAAAAGCAGCAAGTGTGCCTAACCACTGAGAATCTCCCCAGACCAGAGACAAATTCGTTTAATCATTCACCTGTGTTCTCTCTCTCTCTGTCTCTGTCTCTGTCTCTGTCTCTGTCTCTCTCTCTCTCTCTCTCTCTCTCTCTCTCTCACACACACACACACACACACACACACTACCTACAATGTGCCAGGCATTATATATACAAAGTGTTAAGGAGTAAGACTGATTCTTAATTAAGAACTCCATTGGCATGTAACATCCCTAAAGAAAGCACACATGATATCTGTCCACAGCCTCATGAATGTTCACAAACAAAACACACTGATTAGCAGTAGCACTCGAATAAAGACAGTCTGAGCAGCCTCCCAGAATCCCTTCTGGGTCTCCTTGCAGACCTTTGATCCTCTCAACAGTAAGTGCTTGCATTCTGTATAGTTGGGATCATTCAGAATATATTCCAGGTGAGTCCCTGCCTTTTTTCAGTGATGTTGGTGAGGTTTGTGGACTGTGGTGCAGCTGTAGACCATGCAGGCTTGTTATTCTGAAGTCTCTCTGCCTCTCTACTTTGAAACTTTCCACAGTAATTACATTCTTCTTCTCAGGAACATTAACCCCCTATTCTTTGCTCTTTTAGAAAGAAATATGTTTGGTGTGTGTGTGTGTGTATGCCTATGAGTATGTGGATGTATATGCCTGTAAGCACATATGGAAAAGCCAGAGGAGGACACCTCTCTCTACTGTATTCCTTTAAGATAATGTCTCTTAAGAGACCTGGGATAAGGGAGGAGCCCAAGAATCAATGGGGGTAACCTTAGCTGTGACTCACTACACTGGGGATATGGAACCTGAAGAGGCCATGTTCTGTAGCCGGCAGGAACTCCAATGGAGCGATAGAGATACTAACCCACCCACAGAACTTTCAACCCAGAATTTATCCTGTCTACAAGAAATGCAGGCATGGGAGATGGAGCAGAGATTGAGGGAATGGCCAACCAACAACCATCCCATAGGCAAGCACCAATCCCTGACACTATTAATGATACTCTGTTATGCTTGCAGACAGGAACAAGTTGTCCTCTGAGAGGCTCCACCCAGCAGCTGACTCAGACATAAACAGACACCCACAGCCAAACAGTGGATGGAGCTTGGGGACTCTTATGGAAGAATAGGAGGAAGGATTCTGGAGCCCAACAGGGATAAGAACTCCACAGGAAGACCAACAGAGTCAAGTAACCTGAACCCTTGGGGATCTCAGAGTCTGAACCACCAACCAGAGATCATACACGGCCTGGACCTAGGCCTCCCTGCACATACATAACAGATATGCAGCTTCATCTGGACAACTGGAACAGGGGAGATCCCAAAAGCTGTTGCCTAAACGTGGGATATTCTCTAGCTGGGCTGACTTGTCTGGCCTCAGGGGGAGAGGAAGTGCCTAGCCTCAAAGAAACTTGAAGTGTTGGGGTGGGCGGGGATACCCAGGGGGGCCCCACCCACTCAGAGGAGAAGGGAAGGGGCATAGGGAAAAGATTGTGAGAGGGTGTGCTGGGGAGGGGGCAGTGAGTGGGATGTAAAGTGAGTAAGTGAAAAAATTAAATTAAATTAAATAATTTTTTTAAAAAAAGATAATGTTTCTCTATCATATACTTTGGTTGTAAGATATAAAGAAATCAATCTGGAACTAACTGGGCAACGTCCTCCCTGCTGGCTAGTTTTCTTTGTGGCAGAAGGTACTCTAAACCCCACCTCAGGGAGAAAACACATGAATACCCTTACCCAGCACTGGATCCTGTATGCTATAACACCAACCTTCCAGGAAGTATGTGTGCACCAGTACACTTGTGACCCGAAGGTAATGGGGGTAAGCGACCACTTTCTCATTGGCTTTGAGGTCTGCTCCACAGAAGGAAATTCATGACTGTTCCTGTAAACATACTCAAAGCTCATGGCTGGGAAGGTCATAGGTTAGGGGAGCTGAAGTCTATGCTTTAATGGGGCAAACTGTACACAGATGCAGAATAGAATGAGCTTTTATTTTTAATGTTACTGTGCAAGGATGGAATACAGGGCTTCTGTGTGTTAAATGGGTCTTCTACTACTGAGTAAAAACCCAGCTCTTTAACATAATTCTTTTTAAAGGAAGAAGCTGGGGGGGGAGGGAGAAAGGGAGAGCTGGGAAGATGACACTTGCCAGATCTCCAGCACCCATGTAAAAACCAGGTGGTGTGCACCTATAACTCTGGTGCTGGTGGGGGAAGAGATGAGCAGATGCCTAGTGTTTGCTGCTTAGTCAGTCTAGCTGAATTGATGAGCTCCAGGATCAGTGAGCAATGTCTCAGAAAAACAATACAGAGAGCAACAGAGGAAGAGACCCAGTATCAATCTCTTTTTTCCCAAACACATGCATACATCCATGTATAAACACACATGATTTCTAAACAAGTCATAAAATAGTTGGGACTACAAAGAAAATTGACCTGGTCATGGTGATAAGACACAAAGGGGCAGGGGTAGATTGAGAACCTATTCACAGAGGTGATTCTTGAACCTATTTCTAAAATGCACGAAAAAACAAGACACAGATAAGCAATACGGTCCAGACTTGGGAAAGAAAGAGACCAGGAGGACTTTGAGGTCAGAACAAGCTTGGTAAATTGAAGGGTCGGCTAGGACCATGTGTAGCTCAGTAGTGGAATACCTGTCTAGCATGCAGAAGGCACTAAATACAATCCCCAGTGCTGAAAATAAAGACTAGTCAGGGAGTCACTGTGGTTGGAACCTCCAGGGAGGGACACAGAAAGTTAATGAACCCAGCAGAGGTTAAGTCTTACCAAGGCTTGTAGACCCCACTCAAGGGTCTATATTTCGTTTTCAATGTGAAGTCAATGGAAGATTTTTAAGCAGTGTGATCATGTGATTTGATTTATGATTTTAAATGACTGTGGGGCTTCTGTGAGGAGGAGGATGGGAGCAGACAGGAGGAGACAGGAATGGGCCAAGTGACAACCTTAGAAGATGACAGCAGTATAGCGATCAGTGGACGGCTAGGAGACAGGCTTGGCTTTGGTTCTGAGACAGGGTGTCTGTGTAGCATAGACTACAAACTCTCAACCCTCTTACTATATCCTCTCCAGTATTGAGATTCTAAGTGTGGTTTCCGCCTTTAGAAATTTCTGGAAAGTTTAGGAGGTAGAAGCTAGTGGGGAAAAGTAGGTCACTGGAGGGTGAGGGCAATACATTTTGCTTCTCCTTCTTTCCTGTCTTGGTCTCTCTCTGTTTCTGGTCCTTCATGAGGTAAATGTTTCTGTGCAATATAGTTCTGTTACCATGATGTCCTGCACAAGCACATGGGGGGCAGGAGCCTTGGCCAGAACCCCAAACCATGAGCCAAAGTTTTCTTTTCTCCTCTAAGTTGCTCTTTGAGTCACTGTTTAATCACAGTGTCACAGGCATAGAAAACAGTGTGTGAGGCAGTGGGATCCAGAACTTGCCGAGGTTTGAGCAAAGTACCTGGGCAGACAGTGAAATTTCTTGAGTTGGGAAAGACAATGGGAATGAAAGCATGAAGAAAGGAACATTTGTTGGAGACATTTCAGGAACTCTCAGCTGGATCTGTGCACTGCGGGATGCCTATTAAACAGGTAGGTGGATGATCAATGGGAGCCTAGAAGTGATCCAAGCCTGTGGTTGAGGTGACCAGACTGAAACCTTCCACACAAAGAACTTGAGGTGTGAGGATGGCCCCCAGGATGTTTGATATTTATGGTAAGTGGAGAGAAGAGTGGAAACAGAAGGACTGAGAAGAAATAGGAGGCAAACCCAGAGTGGGAGGGGCCGAGGAGGACCGTGGCTAATTGGGTCAAATGCTGATGGTTGGCATCAGACCCTAGACAAACATGTGGAAGGCACTTGGCCACCTTTGCTGGAAGGATTTCTCAGGAACTGGGAAAGTGGGATTGGTGTGGGAAGCAGGAGTGGGCCCTAGGGCACTGTATAATTGTAGGTTTCCATAGTCTACATATCAGTGATACCAAACAATCAACTAGTCGTCGTCCTTCCCCTCTGACGAATGATCATTTATCATATATATTTAGGAGACAAGCTTCAAAACTGTACTTCATTTCTTCAAGGGCTTCACCGGAATGCATCAAAACAGCAAAGGCTGGTTCCTGACTGGACTGTTTCCCTTTTCTTCTTTCTCTCATTTCATTTAAAATTCATCTACATTCACTTCTCCAAGCACCAGCTCAGCAAACAGACATCTTTTAGGCATGGATACACACACAGCCATTAGGTATGGAGAATATTGTTCCACAGGCCCTGGGAGACTTGGAACCACTTAGAACAGCGGTTCTCAACCTTCCTAAGGCTGTGACCCTTTAATACGGCTCCTCATGTTGTGGTGACCCCCTCACCATAAAATTATTTCATTGCTACCTCATAACTATAATTTTGCTACTGTTATAAATGGTAATGTAAATATCTGCTATGCAGGATATCCAATATGCAACCCCTGTGAACAGGTCGTTTGACCCCTAAGGGGTTGTAACCCTCAGGTTGTGAAATGTTTAGTTAGCCAGAAAATTTGGAGTTCTTGCCACCCTAAGTGAGATCTGAGGATGCCCTTGTATGTTAGCACAGTGTGCCCTTTGCCTCATGGGGAGGAATATGGCTGGAGAGGAAGACATCCTCTGGCATCCTCAGGCAGTTGGGAGGAAGCTCTCCTCCTAAATGGGTGGAGTCAGAGCATAGACCTCAAAAACCCACCCCCACACTTCCTCCAACAAGGCCACACCTCCTAACAGTACCACTCCCTGTGGGTCAAGCATATTCAAACCACCACAGGGAGGAAGTAAGCTTCCTCAGACAGTATTAGAGAGGGTGAAAGAATGAGAGACTAAGCGGGAAGGAGGTGGAGGGAGCAAGTGGGGGCAGCTCTCTGGAGGAATGTGCCCTGTCAGGGGCTAGCACCAGGAGGGAGGACGAGACCCAGAGGATGCTTTGATTTGAGTTTTTGTTGTTTCTTTGTTGTACTTTTTGTTTGTTTGTCTCTTTTGAGACTGTCTGGCCTCACACTTGCTGTATAGAAGAAGATGGACTTGAACTCTTAGCTCTCTCACCCCAGCCTTTCAAGTGGTGGGACTACAGGCATGTGTCACCACAGCAGACTAGGCTTGGTTTGGTTTGGGGTTTCCTGTTTTTGTTTGTTTGTTTAGACATGGTTTCTCTGTGTAGCCCTGGCTGACCAGGCTGGCCTCGAATTCAGAGATCTGCCTGCTCTGGTTCCCACATGCCGTGATTAAAGGTGTGTGTATTTTAAAAGACACAACTTCTGGATGCTGATGGGAATCATCTTATAGAGGGAACAGCTGATGAAGAGAGGAGAATGGGATGATATCAGGAGCAAGATGCTTGAGCAAGTCGAGGGAGAGAGTGCAACCCAAGGCTAAAGTGAAGAAGTTGGCCTGCTGAAGCCCATGGACAAGTCTACTTAAGAAGAGGGAAAGCAGATACTATGGCCCAAATACAAGCAGTGGGGAGCAAAAAGAAAAAAGAAAAACAAACACGTAAACAAAAAACCCCACCGCATTGTTTCCTAATTGTTTCTGTGCTAGCTAGTTTTATGTCAACTTGACACAAGCTAGAGTCATTTTGGAAGAGAAAAGTGCCCCACTAGATTGGTCTGTGGTAAGCCTGTGGTTCATTTTCTTGATCGATGATTGATATAGGAGTGCCCAGCTCATTTTTGTGGGCAGTGCTACCCCTGGAATGATGAGACTGGGTGCTATAAGAAAGCAGACTGAGTAAGCTTTAATAAAGAGTAATCCAGTAAGCAGAACTCCTCAATGGCCTCTTCTTCAGTCCCTGCCTTGAGTTCCTATTAGTCCATTATCCAGAGAAGTCAGGACAGGAAATAAACCCTTTCCTCCTGTGGTTGTTTGAATATGCTTGGCCCACAGGGAGTGGTACTGTTAGGAGGTGTGGCCTTGTTGGAGGAAGTGTGGGGGTGGGCTTTTAAGGTCTTCTATGCTCAGGCTCCACCCATTTACAAAGAGGACTTCCTCCTAGTGCCTGAGGATGCTAGTCTTCACCTGGCTGCCTTTGGATAAAGATGTAAAACTCCTGGCTCCTCTAGCATCATGCCTGCTTGGATGCTGCCATGCTTCCTGCCTTGATGATAAAATGTTTGCCTTTATAAGAGTTGTCTTGGTCATGGGGTCTCTTCACAGCAATGGAAACCCTAAGGCACTCCCAGAGTTACTTTTGGCCATGGTATTTTATCACAGCAATAGAAACCCTAATGAAGACAGTTTCTAACATACACAATTAGATGGTTAAGTGAGAAGTGGGGGAGAGATAAGTATCAAGAACGCACTGGAGACATCTAACAGTTAAGGTTAAGTATTTAATGTGACATGTATCTTATCACAATTAAAAATAATACTTTTGGGCCAGTGAGATGGCTTTGTGGGTCAAGGCACTGCTACCAAACCAGAGAAGCTGAGTTTGATACCCAGAACCACATGGTGGAAAGAGAGAACCAGCTCTCTGACCTCCGCATGCAAGAGCAGTGGGCACAAGGGGAGCAGGCTCCCTCTCAAAGCCGTTAGCTGACTGGTTCCAAATGAAGGGAGCAGGGGTTGGATAAGAGAGTAACTTATAGCAGATTTGTGGTCCAGCATAGTGGCATAATCCATGGAAGGCTCTAACAGGGGAAGTCATGAGCTTGGGACCAGCCTGGGATACCTACCAAGCTCAGGCTAACCTGGGCTACATAGCAAGACCCTGTTTTAAGAAAACAAAGACATACATATTTGTGATTTTATTAAATGTATTTTAGGATAATTTGATTGATTTAGAGTGAAACTGAATGTTTTAAAACTTCTAAGTTAGTAATTACAGACTCTTGAAGATTGTAAATTGTGTTTAAGCAGTATCTGTTGAATTGTAAGTTAGCTTTGTCAGCTATCTGAAACACTTGAGTCTTAAATTTGTAATTGTAGTTAAAATGCCAATGCCAGGGAGATGTTTATTAACGAAGTTTGTAAATGATTTTAATATTTAGGAGACATTTACAAGCTAAGTCAAGTTTACAAGCCAAGTCAGCTACAGAAAGAGAACAAATAAAAAGTCATTAGCTTTAGACGAGATGGGTGGAATTTATTAATGTAACAATGGAATCTGGCACTATGTGAACGGTCTAGGAGGGGCTGGGGTTTAATAAGTTGAGCACTGGTTAGAATATGAGTAGCTGTGAGCACATTTGTCTGCAGCCTGAGGCGCAATGTCAGGTATGAACAGCCATGTCTGCCATCTGCAAGACTCCTATGACAGTCTCAAGATCTCATGATTTGTGTTTTAATGTCTACATCTCACAATCTACTCTCATTTCAATAAAATAACAGATAAAAGTCTACTTATGTCCATATACGCTTTAGCATATAAGTCCATCACTACCCCGAAAGAGGAAAGAGAATTGTGAGTGGGTCAGAGGTTCCCACAAGCCCACAGGGGGAAGTGTGGTGCTGAACGGTCCTGGCTCTTCTTCCCAAGGAGACCTCTGGGAAAGCCAAGGTGAGATGCACACCAATATGGTAGTGAGATCTTTCTTCCTGGGCCTCTGCTAAGCTAATCAATTACAGAGCCACATGTGTCCTGGCTGGGTCAGACACTGTCCTTCTACCTTCTAGAACCAAGGGAATTAAACATTTCATGGCTAATTTTTGAACAAAGGAATATATATATGTATAATATATATATTCAAATTATATATATATCCAAATTATATATATATAATTTGCTCGGGGAAAGGCTCTGAACTTATGAACTGGCCAGGATTGGGAAGCAGATTCTTTCTTCTTTTCCCCCCTCCATTTGTGTGTGTATTTGTGTGTGTGTGTGTGTGTGTGTGTGTGTGTGTGTTAGCACCATGACACATGTATGGAGGTCAAAGGACAACTGCAGGAGTAATTTTTTTCCTTCCATCACATGGGTTATAGAGATCTACTTCATGTCTTCAGGCTTGGTAATAAGTGTCCTTATTGAAGGATTGAAGGGCATCTCACCAGTCCTCCTCCTCTTCCTCTTCCTTCTCTTCCTCTTCCTCCTCCTCTTCCCCTCCTCTCTTCTTCCTTCTTCCCTCTCTTTCCTTCTTCTTCACATTATTATTATTATTATTATTATTATTATTATTATTATTATTATTATTATCATTATTAATTAGAGTCAGGGTCTCTCACTGAAACTAGAACTTACTAATTCAATAAGATTAGCTGGCTAACGAGCCCCAAGCATCCTGTTCCTACCTCCCCAGGGCTAGACTACAGGATAATGCTGCTGTGCCCACCTTTTTATGTGGGTACCAGAGATCCGAACTCAGGTCCTCTTTTCCAAATGAGCCCTCTCCGCAGACCTCCAGACCTCCTTTTAACATAAGGTCTCTGAAACAATGGAGACTGAGGTTAAAGCAATGTTTGTCCCAGATCTCAGCTTCATGCTTCTCTCTAAGACAGGAGTATCCATGGGGCTACAAAAGGCCACCAACGCTGGGCTAACACTGAACTACAAGAAGAATGCCGAGCCCTCCTCTGAAATATAGGCTACTTGGTCTGGCAACAAGTTTACTTTCATCCTTTATTACCCCATGAGTTGGCTCCTGAAGGAAGGAACAGTATCCTCATTTGGATTAATGGTCCAACTTCTAAAATCATAAAATCCAGAGACAGGAAGCTATCCAAATATGATCCAGTAGTAAGGGTATGGAGAGACGGATCCTTGGTTAGAGCACCTGCTACTCTTGCAGAGGATCTGTTTTCAGTGTCCAACACCTACATACATGGCGATTCACAACTTTCTGTAACTCCACCTGCAAGGTTCTAACACCCTTCTCTTACCTCTGAGGACACTGTTCCCACACTGTGCACAGACAATGTGCAGACAATATACTCATACACCAAAAAATAAATCTTTAAAAATCAAAAGAAAAAAAACCCCACCTCAACCTACCCTCTACAACCCATAAATAAACACAATTAATGAGAGGAAACATCAACTACAATAACTGTAAGTGGGTTAAATATCCCCATTAAAAGAACTCAGGTGACATTGCTGAGATTCAAGTTTCATTTTTTTAGGTCCCTTACCTCAGCACTGTCTCTGTGAATTTTCTGTGGTTTCAAGATCTTCACAGTAATAGAATTCTTGTAACCTCTTAAGTTCATGTTAAGAGAGAAAGAATCTTTGTTTCTCTAGCCGCTATGGGCACCTGCATTCATGTGCACAAGCCCACAGGCAGATATACATCTACATATAATTAAAAATGATTTAAAAAAAAAAAAACAAATCTCAAATAATTGTATATAGGGCTGTGGAGATAGACCAGTGGTTAAGAATGATTACCGCTCTTTCTGTTTTGGTTCCTAGTCCATTTCAGGCAGCTTACCAACTTCTTGTAACTGATGTCCTTATCTGATTTCCACGGGTACCTGTATACATGTGGTGCACACACATGCACATAAATATAACATTTTTAAATCTTTTAAAAAATGTATTTAAGCCTTGGGAGGTGGTTCAGTGGGTAGAGTGCTTGCTGTGCAGATAGGAGAGGTGGAATGTGGGTTTATAGCACCTATGTAATGCCAGGTGTGTATGGTAACCTCTGCATAGTCCTAGCACCTGGCAGGCGAGACAGAGATTCCCCAGAGCAATCTAGCTAGCTAGACTAGCCAAATCAGTCAGCTTTGGGATTGAAAGACTTTGTCTCAATATGTAAGATGGTGAATGAACCAGGAAGAGACCTGATGTTAGTCCCTGGCCTCTGCACATATGCCCACACATGTGTGTTCTCTGTGCCAATGTCAGAGCTAATGATGGGTCCCATTTTTTTCTACTAAATTAGAATGTATTAATGACTATTTGCTTTTAAATGGGGCGGCAAATGTCTGATGGCCCCAGAAGTTGGTTCCATACCAACCAAGAAATAGTGGTGGGGTTCCATGAAAGATTGCTTTTCATTAGCAGCTAAGGACACACCTCACTCCAAGGCTGAAAAGTTAGATGTTTTAACTAGGTAGGTAGCTAGCAGCAAATAGGTTTGTAGTGTATTTTGGTTTGGATTCATCACTGGAAAGCACTTCACTTTTCCTGGTATTCTGTACGGTTCTTAAAAACATTGCCTAATGCATTAAAGAATGTGTCTTTTCTTTACCAAAGAACAAAGAAGCCGAGTGTTTGGAAAGAGTTGGAGTTTGCCAAAGCCTCATCCTGCACTGAGTTCAATTTCCTGGTGTCTTATCCTTAGTACTGAATGTCCTATTATACCAGTCTGTCTCTCCAGGCCGCTGACGGAAGCGTGTTGACACACCACTTGAAATCAGAGATAACATTTCTTCCCACCTCTGACAATGACAAGGACCAAGCCTGTGATTTCTCTGGCGTTGTTAATGCTATACAGAAATTGTAACACCTCTTTCTATTCGATTATTCTCATGAGCATTGTCCCCACTGGACAGCTAATGTGCGTTGGTGTAAAAAAAAAACAAGCATGAGTCATACCACCCAGTGCTTCACAGAATACTTGGAAAAGGAACACCCTCTGGGGAGGAGGCAGTGCTAACAATCTTCACCATCTTCAATGCCTGCTTCAAATCAGGCTGCAGACAGTTAGCAGGAACCATCCTTAGCAAGCAAAGCATTAGGCAGCTTAGCACTCAGACATGTCTGTTTCTGAGTCGTCTAGTGAGATGAGGGACATCCTTGCATGTCTGCCCTTTGTTTTAACACCTTCCTGAGCCACTGGTCACGTGGCCTACCGAGGCCCAGTGAGATGCCTGCAAACTCAATCACTCAGAGATGATTGTACATGTATGGTGTGTGCATGTGAGTGTGCAGACCCTCATGTCTGCATTTGGAGGTCAAAGCAGTGTTAGAAGTTCTGTGTGTTCTATTGTCCTGTGTGGTATTTCTCACTGAGCCAGATTGCCATTAGGTCACAGTGGCTTGCCAACAAGTTCTGGAGCGCCACCTGACTCTGCCTCTCAGTTCTGAGGTTATAGGCACAGGCAGCCATGGCTGACTTTTATAACATGGGTGCTGGGATTCAAACTCATGTGCTCATGCTTGCAAAGTAAGAACTCTTGCCCTCTGAGGCATTTCCCCAACCCACCTTGCAGAGATTTGAAAAGTGCTTACATGTCTGTGCTCCAATGCTCTGATAAATGATCAGATTTCAGCCTGACCGGCACGTGACTAACAAGTGGATTAGAGTTGAACTGTTCGGTTGTCTTAGCCAACTCTGCCCCAAAGTGAACTCAGCTAAAACCATGTGAGTTACAGACATGACGGACATGTGACTTTTGGGTTTGCAGAGGGTCTTGTGTTAATGAAGGTGCCAAGCTTGGTTTAATGCTCTCTGGCCCTCATCTTGAAAGTCTTAATAATTTTTTAGTAAGGAGACTCTGTTTTTCCTTTGCGCACTGGTCACTGTAAAGCAGGTGGCTGGTCCTCCTACATCTGAACTCTGACTCCTGAGTGAGTCTGGCTCAGAGGCAAAGGGCATCCTTGCCACTCTTCAGATACCAATAAGCACATCCTTGTTCCTTCAGCGGTTGTGATGCTTTGCAACACTGTAGCAATATGTGAACTAAATCGACTTCCTCCTTCAGTCGCATCTCAATATGCTTCTTCTTTCAATAAATAATTATTTTTGTATTTTTGGTTGTGAGCCTAGCCTTTAATGGTTGAGCCATCTCTCCAGCCCAATATTTAATTTATTTGTGTCTGTGTCTGTGTGGTGCACCATATGCATACATTACCAGAAGGAGCCAGGAGAGGGTATCAAATTCCCTGGCACTGGAATTATAGGTCGTTGTGAGGCATGATGTGGGTGCTGGGAATCAAACGCAGGTCTGGGGGAAGAGCCAGTGCTCTTGACCACAAAGCCATCTCTCTGGCTCTAGAATGCATTTCTGATCTGTGTCATGTCTCAAAAAAACCAATAGATTACATGAAAGATAGCAAAAAATAAATAAATAAATAAAAAGCCTCCGGGCTTTGCTTCTAGTAATTGCTACACCTCAGAACTATTAAGTTTCTTTTTTCTTCCCCCAGCGCTGAGGATTGAGTCTCCCCTGGGCTGGGAAAGAGCTTTACTGAGCTGTACGCTCAACTGTTGTTTGTGCTTTTAATTTTGAGATAGGCTCTTACTATGTTGCCAGGCTTGCCTTGAGCTCACTCTGCAGACTGTGAACTTGTGTTTTTTCTGCTTTAGTCTTCCAAATAGTTGGGATTGCAGACCTGTGTCACCAGGCCCCACTCTGTCTTTCTCACATAGGTATTACATGAAATGATTTTTCTCTGCCAGTGGCTTCTCACAGAGGACACCATGTTGGCTGTTAGTAACGACCATGTTTGTTGGCCATCTGCTGCGGATAACCCTACCTCTGCACTTGCTTTCTCTCCCAGCATTTTTTGTTGGTTTGGTTTGACTTTGATTCTTCAAGACTGGGTTCTCCTATGTAGTCCAGGTTAGTCCACAACTCCCAGTTGGCCTTCCCCTCCTGAGTGCTGGGATGGCATTTGTATCAGCGTACGGATTCGCCCAGCATTTTGTTTACCATCAACTTTTGACAGTAGTATGGTTTGTATCTGACTTTGCTAGGTTTTCCTGTGAAGGTAGGGTATGTGTGTACAGTGTGTTAAGGTGGGTATGTGTTTGCCATGGTGCACATGTGGAGGGCAAAGGGCAACTTCAGGTGTCTGTTTGAGGCATGGTCTCTTGCTGTTTGCTCAGTGCTGTGTAAGGCAGGCTCACTGGCCAGCATCCTCAGGGGAGCCTGCTTCTGTCTCACCATAGGGAGACTTGGAATGCAGTTCTTGTTCACTGCATCTGGCTTCATGGGGGTCTGGAGATGTGAACTCTGTCCTCAAGCTTTACAGCAAATGCCTTACCCACTGAGTCATCCCCCACCCGAATCCTGCCTGGCACTGCTGGATATTTTGTTTTGAGACAGGGTCTTACTATGCAGCCCTGACTGGCCTAGAACTCATAAAAACCTTCCTGCTACTGCCTTAGAGAACCGGAATTAAAGGCTTCTGTCACTGTGCCCACCACACCCACTGTGACCCCCACCCAGTGCCCTAGCTTTCTGCTGTTGCTTCCTCAGTAAAAATAAAAAATGGGACCCATGAAATGGCTCAGCAGACACTTGCCACCAAGATGGACCTAAGTTAATCTCTGAGACCCACATGGTAGGGGAGAAAACTCCAACAGATTGCCCTCTGACCTCTGCATAGTGGCATATGTCAGCCAACACACGCATGTGTGTGGACACACACACACACACACACACACACACAGAAAATAAATATATAATAAAAAATAAGCTCAATTAATTAAATTGTGCTTTAAATTTGAGTGATTACTAAACTAGAAGCTCAACACTTTTTCTTTTAAATACAGGGACAGACCCCTTGGCTGTGATCACACCGGGGAAGCTCTGGACCATTAAGCTCCAACCCCAGTTTATATTGCATGTGGCTGAAGAACACTGGTTGGTCGCACAGGTAATTCCCATTTTGGAAATGATGTGAATTCTCTGACCGAGTCACACAGTAACCTGACAAAATTGCTAATGGAAGATCCGGCGCAGGCAATCTCTTGTTCAGTGAAATCCAATTTCCAGATCTCCACAGCTGCCTTTCCCATTCACACTTTCCCTGCCAGCCACTCTGGTGAAATCATCACACCACAGATGATCTAGGAGTCCTGCTCTCTCATTAAGCCTCTGTGCCAATGGTTGGAACTATTTTTATCATTGTTTCTACGCTCCAGTGAACCACATTTTAGTCATTAATCTATTTTTGTTAATCAGAGCCACAACACAACATAGTAGTAACAAAAAGCAAATTTTACACGAATAAGCAATGGTATGCAAATGATGGAGCTAAGACGGATTGTGTTCTACTAACCGAATTCCAGCTACAGCCCCAAAAGACTGACCATTGTGAACCCAGTTAACAGCGTATGTAGTAAGTCTTTATTTTCTTGGCCATTTCAGACTTATGAAATGCTTAAGCAGGTGACTATTTTTTACTACTTTTGCCACAGAAACTGCAAATCTATGGGGCTCTTTTGCAGACGCATTGATTCCATTTTAGAAACACTGACTTAAAAGATAAAGTTGGGAGCTGAAGAGATGGCTCAGTAAGTAAAGCCCTTGCTGCATGAACAAGTAGACTTCAGCTCAGCCCTCAGAACCCACATAAGAAGTTGCCATGGTGACACACGGGCTTGAACACTCAGCACTACCAAGGTAGGAGGCAGAGATGGACACATGTGCAGAAATCAGAGGACAGGTCCCTAGAGTTGATCTTTCCCTCCACCAAATGGATCCCTCAAGCTAACTCAAGCCCCTACTCTTGGTGGTAGAGCTTATGGGTGGAGCCATCTGGTCAACCCCCTTGTAAACTCTTAAAGCAGGGAGAGCTGGCCTCCTACTGTGTTCTCCTTCATCCCTCCTCCTGTGGGTACCTCCTTCCTTCCATCTATGTTTTGTCCTACAGATTTGCCCTGCAGTGTCATGTGGTAACACATGACCTGTTTTGCCCAGAGACCTGGCCTTCTACCCCTATGGCTACCTGGTCCCCCATATCTGGAACATTTTCTCAGCTGTTTCTCTTTTTATCATCCTGTGGACTTCAACACACCCTTTATCATCCCATTTGAGAGCTGCGTCTGTCCAGGCATATCCATGGTTGTTACCTTGGCTGTAGTATCAGCCCGGATTTCATTTCTTTCCCGTCTCCATACAAAAGTGTGAAGATGTCTAGAGTGACAGCTGAGTTATTAAGAATCCCAGTAAAACAGAACTGAATCTACTCCACTATCTGACTGCTCCCCAGCCTCTCATTACTCTGCTCTGCTTAATGACGTGTGCCTCAATGAATAGGCAATTCAGGGTTCTAATGTTCTTCTCGGGCAGTAGGGGAACAGAATTAACTCTATTATAGTTGCTAGTTAACTTCATGAGACAAAAAGAATATATTCTGTTTTACCCTCTTTGGTTTACTTATTGAGAGTGAGACCCACAACAATAGGGGAAGTTTCTAAATTCCCTAACTCTAAGACATAAAGCATTGCTTATAAAGACATACAAAATACAATCCTACCATGGTAACAAGACTCTTTCTTTCTCTCTTTTTATTTTGTTATTGTTTTTTGTTTGTTTTGTTTTGAGACATGGTCTCTCTGTGTAGCCCTAGTTGTCCTGGAACTCACTCTGTAGACCAGGCTGGCTTTGAACTCAGAGATCCACCTGCCTCTGCCTCCCAAGTGCTGGCATTAAAGGTGGTGCTGCCCAGCAACAAGACTCTTTCATTAGCTCTGATGATAATTATGAAGTCTTTTGGGGTGAGGGGGTCTGGGGAAATGAATTAGTGGTTAAGTTCACTGTCCACTCTTTCAGGGGACCTAGGTTCAATTCCCAGCACGTCCTTGGTGGTTCACAACTGTCTGTAATGCCAGTTCCAGGAACTCTGACATTCTCATCAAGATTCCAGGGGCACTGCATGTATATGATGCACATACATACATGCAGACAAAATACTCCTACACACAAATAAAAAGAAATAAATCTTCATTTAAAAAAAGAAGGTTTTATGGGCGGAGCTATGTGATGATATAAATGTACAGCAGTTCCATTGTTTCCATTCCGTACCCCGGTGGATTGCCTCCAGAACCTGCTGAGTATATTTGTCTTTCTTATCCATTGGACATTGCATCCAATACCCACAGGAGAGTCTATCTCACTCACTCTGTCATTTAACCACCTCGAGCCTCAGCTGCTTCCCCAATCAGATGGAAATAATAACTGTGTGGATGGCAAAGTCATGTATTCAACAAATAACTAGGGCTGGAGATGGGAAAGCAGTTCCTAGCGTGATCCACCATGAGCAACATGGGAAATAGATTAAAAAAAAATTAGTATCAAGGGCTATTGAGGGATGTCTAACCTGTGACCCATATGCTGCATATGTTCTGGGATAGCTAAAAACTAGGTTCAACACATTTGTAGACGACAATGTCATGTCTCAATGTCAAAAACTTTGGGCTGGGAGTATTTCTCAGTGGATGAAGTGTGTGCTGAGCAAGCATAAGAACCTGAGTTAGGATTCTCAATGCCTACAAAGAATCGAGTTCATGGTTGTGATTCCAGTAAATGAAGCCGGGAGGGTCCTAAAGGCTTGTTAACCAGGGAGTCTAGGCCAACAGGAAGATACACATTCAATGAGAGACCATTTTTCAAACAATAAGACGGAGAATAGTGAGAATACCAGCACTGACTTTCACATCAGGTGCATCCCTGTTCCCTTTACACAAATCGAACGCCCCTGGTTACAACTGGATATCCAGCGAGGTAAAGCATCCAGATTAGTGGTTGGCACATGCAAAGTGCTCAACCTGTGCTTTCTGACATTACTTCTAACAGATGAGCTCAGTCAGAACCTTGAACACAGCACAAACACAGAGAAAATCAAATGCCTACAGCCCATTTCTCGAACTGACCACAAGAGATAGTCAAAGATAGCTCTGTTTTCTCAGCAGGCATATCTGAAGACCAGAGAAGTAAGAGCATGACAACGGGAAGTCAGTCCCAGAGTCGCACATACTGCGTGCCCACGAGGTGACCGTTTGTTATGGTACACTGGCTCATAGGAATTACTGCACATGCCCATCATTAATGTGATGGTTCCTTGGTATCAGTGAGGGATTTGCTTCAGCCTTTACCCCAAATCCCTAATCTCTAAACGCTAAAATTCACTACATAAATGGCACAGCATTTCCACATTAGCAATGACTATATTTCTGTCTATTTTACTTTTCATTTCTGTTCTTGATGATGATAGAATCTCACTATATAGCCCAGGCTGGCTCTAATCTTGCCTCAGCAGTCTGAGTGCTGGATTACATCATGTCTGGCTTCATAAATGTAATGGGACTCCGTATGGAACCCATGGCAGATAGAAGGTTTAAGAAACAGTGAGCAGGGATGGGGAGGTGGCTTAGCAGGTAAAAGCTGATGACCTGAGTTCAATTCCTGAGACCTACATAGGGGTGGGTCTCCCCTACCTCTTAACTTAATTTCTAAAAAAAGAACCATTGGTTCACAGACATGGTGAACAGCCATACATGAAGGCAAAACACAACATTAAAATAAAATTCTAAAAATTAGAATAAAATTGGATTAAGACAACATAAGGACCCAAAGACACATCTTTTTAGAATCATAGAAATAATATATAATATAAAATATATTCCTATAATTATAAATATAACATGTTATTATCTCTATAATTATATATAATATATAGCATTTATATAATATAAAATATGAAACAAGTATATATAATATATAATTAGTAGATAATATGTAAATATATTACCTCTATAATTATAGAAAGGTGTTATTGGACTTCTTTCCATCCAGAGAAAACAGGCACACAAAAATTCTTATAGATTTATATAATATAATCCACTCAAATAAACTTTGAATCATGGGACTGGAGAAGTGGATGCTCTTCCAGATGACCCAGGTCCAATTCCCAGCATCCACCTGACAGCTTATAACCATCTCTAACTCCAGTTCTAGGGCACCTCATGCCCTCTTCTGGCCTTCTTGGACATTACATGCATTCAGTACACAGACATAAACAAACAAAACATCCATATACACAAAATAAAAACAACTTGAAAAAAATACTTTGAATGCCCCAATTTTCAAAATACATTGTTTTAAAAGTATACATGGAAAATTTACCCAAAATTCTCATGTCCTGGGTCAAAAAGAATTTCTCAATGAATATTAAAGAATGGATGTGTTCTCTGACAATAGTCAATGGTAAAAAACAAGAAGAGAAAAACCACCTCCCTTCTTGATTTAGGAAGAATATTTTGCAAATAATTTTCCTGGTTGAAATGGTAAGATATTTTTAAATCAATGATAATAAAAATATTACATGTCAAAGTATAGGGTCCGGTAAAGTCATGCTCAGAGAGGGATTTACAGTTCTATAGATCTATACCAGAAAGAAAAAAACTGAAAGAATCAAACACCCATGCACTCACATCAGGAGGTTTTATAAGAAAATAGCAAGTTAAACTCAAGCCAGGCATGGTGGTATATATCTTTAATCCTAACAGTCAGGAGGCAGAGGCATGCCTCTATGAGGTCCGGGCCAGCCTGGTCTCAACAGTGAGACCCTGTCTCAAAAACAAAACAACAAAGGCAAATGAAAAAGAAAACCTCAAAGAACTAGAAGGTTAGAAAACAAACATATAACAAACAGGAAAACAAACTCAGAAGCAGTCCTCTC
Organism: Rhynchomys soricoides; assembly: GCA_019843965.1. Lineage (NCBI taxonomy): Eukaryota > Metazoa > Chordata > Mammalia > Rodentia > Muridae > Rhynchomys > Rhynchomys soricoides. The sequence goes on from JADRCH010000042.1 coordinate 3,553,697, forward strand.
CGCATTTTTATTGGCTGTTATCAGCGTGTTTGATTGTGAGTACGGGCGTGAGCATGTGCATGTCATGGACACACGTGTAGGGCAGAGGGCAGCCTGCAGGAGTCAGTTTCCTCCATGTACCATATGGGTCCCAAGGATCCAACTCAGGTTGTCAGGCTTGACGTGTGCACCTTGACCCATCGAGCCTTCTTGCCAGCACAAGAATAGGCTCTTTAAACAAAAACAAGCCTTGCTGGGAAATAAAGTATAATGAAACCAATTCTTTGTAATTTAAGTTTTAAAAAAGTTGGTTCTTTGGACAACTTAAGGGGAAAATGCGTAAATGCTTTGTGAAAAACTGGGGAAAGAAAAATGCAGGATAGGTGAGAGGACATCAAAGCCTGTGGATACTGAAAAATAGCAAAATATTATGACAACTTCGTGAAGATAAAATTGATAATTACAGCATGATGGGCAAACGTCCAGGAAAAAGAAAAACTCATCAAAAACAGGGAGTCCATATCTGTAACTTTTCCTCAAAGTACACTTTAAATCCTAAAGTGTCAGTCACATCTTGTTCTTTTTAAAGCTTTATTTAGTTTAACCTTATGTGTATGCATGAGAGCCTGCACCAGTGTATGCACACCATGTGCACACAGCATCCTGCAGAGGCCAGAAAGCATGCCAGTCACCTAAAACTGGAGTTGCAAGTGTACCATGTGAGCACTGGCAACCAAGGTCTGCCTCGCTGCAAGAGCATCAATTTCTCTTAACCAGAGTGCCATCTTGCTAGCCCCTTGACTAGAAAAGTCTGTTCAAGGGCTGGCGAGATGGCTCAGAGGTTAGGAGCACTGACTGCTTTTCCAAGAGGTTCAACTCTCAGCACCCACACGGCGGCTCCCAACCGTCTGTAATGGGATCCAATGCCCTCTTCTGGTGCGTCTGAAGACAGCGACAGTGTACTCATATACATAAAATAAATAAATAAATCTTTATTAAAAAAAAAAAAGAAAAAAGAAAAGTCTATTCAATATTCAGGGAAGAAATCTACTAACCTAATCCAAAGTCCTTCAAGGAAACTGTAAGACAACAGGAAAATTTCCAAATTCATTTTTTCAGCGTGGTGCATGCTTCTTACCCAAATCCGGTAAGAAAGTGAGGAGAGAAATTACAGAAATATTCCTCTCCTGAACGTAGAGTAAGATAATACATACTTGTAGACTAATTCAAACCTAGGAATATAATACAGCTAGGGTAAATCTGGTTACAGAAAAGGGTGCTGTGTGATCATGGTAAAGCTGAGACCACCTCAGGAACTCCCACCTACAGTCTAAGACTTAAACATCACCCGCTACCCTAAAAGAGCAAAAGTGAAGAAATCGTGTTAGAATTTCAAAAGTCAAAGAAAAAGCCACTTGACAAGCTTTAAAAAACTTATGATAAAAAGAAAATTCAGAGCAACAGAGGAATTTTTTTTAATCTGACAAGAAACAAAACTCCTTCCAACAAGCAAACCCTTGGGCAGCCATGTCATCCAAGTGCGTAATACCGAGCTCTTCGTCTTTGAAGTCAGGAGACAAGGATAATTGTTTTTGTTTCTGTTATTTTATTAGAAGCCTTAGTTGGTGCAAGGAATCAAGAGAAAAAGATTGAAGGTGTAAGACCTGGAAAGCTCCCAGCTATGGGCCGAGCAGTTCAAATCTCGCTTACGGAGTGGGGCTGGGGCTTGTTCTGTGATCCAGGACTTCTCCCTGTACGCACACAACCTGGAGGCATTCTTATACAGGTATAACATGAAACATGCACAAGAGCGTGCATAGCAGCATTATCCGCAAGAGCAGGAAACAGGGGAGGGGACATTCCAAATGCCAATCAAGAGCAGATGATCAGCTGGAGTCTCACTGGTGGAAATGAACAGACTCTTCAAATGCTCTCATCAACACAGACAAACCTCGCCACATAGTAAGCAGAGACAGTATACCTATGTCAGAGTCACACAAGGGGTTGGAAGGAGTTAAATAAGATATTCCCTAGGAGTGCACATGAGTGATAAAACTGTAGAGAAGGCAGAAGTATTATCACAAGCATCAAGACATGGTAGCTGCTGGGGAGGAGACGTGGTGTCGTGGGAGAGTCCTTGGACCCTGGCTGTAACAGCCTTCTGCGGCTTCAGGCTGCACAATATGCTTTGGATGTACTCCTGGGTGCCTCATTTGAAGGTATTTTCATTCTTCCTTTTTAGAAAGGATTTATTTCTTTTTATTTTATGTGTATGAATGTTTACCTACAAGTATGTATCTGCAGATGTGCACACTATTCAAGGAGTCCAGAAAAGGGCATTTGGACACCTAAGGCTGCTTAGAAGCAAGTGAGCCACCACGTGAGTGCTGGGGATCAGACCCGAGGCCTCTGGAAGAGCAGCCATGTTCTTAACCACTGAGCCATCACTCTGGCATCTAAAATACCTCTTTGAAAGTATTGCCCTATATAGCTTATTACTAGCTTACAAAAAATTATAAAGGACAGGTGACTGTATTAGATGACACCATGACTGGCCAAGTTGAAATTGGGCCATGAGATTTTTTTTTAATGTTCTTTTCCTTTCCTCTTCCCCCTTTCTTTCTTTCTTTCTTCCTTTTTCAAGACAGAGTTTCTCTTGTGTAGCTATGGCTGTCCTGGAACTCACTCTGTAGCCCAGGCTAGCTTCAAACTCAGAGCTCCACCTGCTTCTGCTTCCCGAGTTCTGGGATTAAAGGCGCGCGCCACCACTGGCCAAGCAATTTTATTAACACAAAATTCTAAAAAAAAAATTAAGACTGAATCAATCAATTCAGAAGGCTGTAAGAGGTATTCTAACTAGTTGCTACATAGGGGCTTATTTAAATGTTCAAACCGATAACGGATTAAATGACAGATGTCAATTGCCACTGTGCATGCAGTAATTGGGTAGCTCAGGATGGGGACTTACTCTTGATTTGAGGGGTCATGGTGCTGTCATCACAGTTTAAAGGAGTCAGGGCAGTCCTTGGAACTGGAGGCACAGTTCCACAGTGTGGTGACTGTCTAGCTTGTGAAAGGCCTAGGCTCAATCTTACAACTGAAAAAAATGAAAAGAAAATCTTTAAGAAGATTGAAAGAGTGTGGTAGCTATAACTTTAATTCCAGCACTGTAGAGACAGAGGCAGGTAGATCTCTGTGAGATTGAGGCCAGCCTGGTCTATATAGTAAGTTCTAGGTCAGTCAAGGATACATAGAGAGACTCAGTCTCAAAACAAAACTATAAGACAAAAACAAAAGCAAAACCCCCCAAAACAAAAAATTCTATATGCAAAATTATATCATACCTAAGATTCGAGTCAAGATGGTCTTGGATGGGAGGGATGGTGTGGGGTAGAATAGATTGCCCTCAAAGTGAACATTATTGAAGGTAATAATGGTTATCTACATGTATGTGTTTTCCGTTTCGAGTACTAAAATATAAAAACCAGAGGCAAGCAAAGAAAGGAGCGCTGGCTAAATCAAGATCTGCTTTGAGAGGAGAATAGAAACAAGGAGTGTGGGAGCTGGGATTCACTCTCTTATCTTGCTCAGAATAGCACCAGTTTTTCCCAGCGACAACCCAGACCCACAGTTCTCAAGCTTCAACGTGTTTATGAATCACCCAAGGTTCTTGTTAAACTGTGGCAGGGTGTACAAGGCCTGGGTGGGCCTGGAAGCCAGCCTTTCTAGCAAGTGTGTAGGTGACAAAGATTGAACGGATAATCCCAGGAAGTAGAACTCAGTCATTCTGGGTTGGGTGTGGTGGTGTATGCCTAGAATCCTAGCACTCAGAAAGCTGAGGCAGGGGGATAGTGCAGCTCTTTCACCCAGTTGGCTTCTATTGCTTTGAGAGCTCTGTCATTCCCCATCACTCCTCCTGCTTGTGTTCTTGCTCTCTGGTCTTACAGACTCTGTGACTCACCTTCCATTCATTTCCTTGAAAACCTGCCCTTTTCTCTCCGAGTGTGGGATTTTTCAACCTGACTGCCCACTACCATGTCCAGGTACTTGGTCCCAAGTGGTTAAGTGTTCTTGGAGACAAGTGCACACTTTTTACACACCTCTCTGTTCTTAATAAGCATTTTACCCTACGGCTCTCACTACCTGCTTTAGCACACTCACTTTTCCCTCCTCAAGATGACCTGTGTCTCAACTACGTACCGCCCAGCTGGATGGCTCCTACACTAAACTGCCTCTGCCCTTTCCCTATCCCCACCCCCTAATGCTGTGGTCTTTGTGCCCCAGGACCTTTGTATGTGCTGTCGTGGTATAAAAATAGAAGCACACTGAATTCTATCAGGATTAAATTTCATTTTAGGGCAATGTCTCAAAAAACTTCTTTTGACATTCTCACTAATATTGAGAAGAGGAGGCTTTCAGGGCTACATCCATCTCACCTAGACCTCTAAGAGCTTTACCAATCCAATACACAGACCCTTGTTTGTCCTAAGCATAAAACACTGTATGATCAGGATAAGTTTATCCCTATGCACACAATGACTTCATAGTACCTCTGGGCTTCACTTCCTCCCAATATTATAGAGGCATTACACAGTTTAGTGTGTGTGTGTGTGTGTGTGTGTGTGTGCATGAGCATGCATGTGTATGTGTGTGTGTGTTTGGTATGCATGTGTGCTTACAGGTGTGCATGTGGATCCTGTTGGGTGTGTTACCTTGCTCACTCTTCACCTTTAATTTTTGGACAAAGTCTCTCACTGAGCCTCAAGCTCATCCATTCAGATGGACTCGCTGGCCAATGAGATTGAAGAATCTATCTGCCTGTACCACACACACACTCCACTGCCTGCCATCCTCCAAAGCTTGGTCATAGGAGCATGTCACCAACTCCAGTTCTTTACACAGGCTCTGAGAATCTGAACTCAGGTCCTCATGCTTGTGAGGCAGACACTTGATTGAGCCATCTTCCCTGCCCCAAGCTTATCTACTTGAATTCATGTAGTCAGTTTGGAAAAAAAATAGGCACACTATTTTGTAAGTTCCCCAATCAAGGGGTATATCTCTCCACTCTGGTCCTGACTCTAATTTGTTTAGGCCAATGGGGCGGCAGCCGCAGCCGCAGCAGCAGCAGCCTCAGCAGCAGCAGCACAGGTAGCTGTTAGAGAATGGCTGGCGCCTGAGGTTTCCCCTCTCTGGCTGTTGCTGGGATCTAGTCATCTCATGAAGAAGACTGGCTGTGGAGAAACACAGTCAAGACAATTTGTTTACCTTTCTTCTGCTTTAGTTTTGAGAGCTTCATACATGTATATAATGTGATGTATTCTTACCCACTCTGTACCCCCTCCCATTTCTGCTGATGCCTTCTTTTTCCCAGCTCACCCCTCCTACTTTCATATCGTGTGTGTGTGTGTGTGTGTGTATGTACTTCTTGTTCAGCCATAGCTGCAAGGACCACGCCATATCCAGGAGATAGCATATCACAGCACTCTACCATCCTCCAGTTCTTCCGATCTTCCCACCCGCTGGGCCTTGGAGGGAGTGACCCAGATGTCCTGTTTCAGGCTAAGCATGCAGCAGTCAGTTTTCCCCATTGTTTGACCACCCGTCTCTGTATCAACAAAGGTGCACTGGTAGAAGGCCTGATCGATTTCAATGCCCCTGCCATTCACCAGTCCCTGATTACGACCTCTACTCCCAGCTAGCCTACTGGCTACATTGCTGGACAAGCCAATGCTGCCAAGTGCAGTGCTGCTCCTGTCATGACAGCTGCAGTGGCTGACTCCCAGAACAAAGAGCTACAAACGATCCTATTTGTAAGCTACTACTTTGGAGGTGGTTTACAACACAACACATACGTTTCACGGAGGTTTTTCTTCATGCTTCGAATCCAGTTCCCTACTTTCACCTTTATGGTTGCTTATCAACCCTGGGATGAGACCTAGGGCTCCCGAGCCAGGTCTACAGTAGAGCCATTTACAATCCAGAACACCCCGACTGGCACTGGCACATCCATGCCATGCCCCCTGCTCAGCCCACATGGCTCAAGAGACTGACTTGATCCCCTAGTCAGGCCTTTGCCCCCACCTCTCCCTCTGGTTGGAGAGCTCTTCTTGACCTTCACCTTGCTCACTCTGACTCAGGTCACATCATCACAGAGGCCTCCTCTGACCATATTCCATATGTCCCCACTTCTTGCCTGAAATTGGTCTTCTATGTTTTCCTGGTACCTTGTTATTTCATTCCGTAACAAACACCCTGGTTTGAAACAATAGATTGCCTTGTGCAGTGACTTGCTTAATCTGGGTAAGAACAGAGTGTTTCTATTTGTGCACTAATTCAGCCCCAAACCTGTTGCATAGTAACTGTTGGCTGGCTGTTTTTTGTTTTGTTTTGTTTTGTTTTGTTTTGTTTTAAAAAAAAAGCAGGTTACCATGATGGTTAACTGTATAGGGCCTAGGTAGAAAGTGCTGGGGCCCCAATCCCACCTGGTCATTTACTAGTTGTGTGACCTTAAGCAAGTAAGCTAACTGGTCATTCTGTGCCTCATTTTCCCTAGGGGCTAAAGGTGACACTGTCTCCCTGAGCTGATGGGTAGTTGTTTCTTGCTGAACAGATAGCTGCAGGTCTGCAGCCACCCACTTGCCCTGTGCCTACAAAGGCCCTGATGGGATTCTCATGGGATTCACACCAGCTTCTCCCAAGGCCAGTTTCTCAGCCAACGCTGCCTCTGTGTGCAAAGGTGTGGCCTCCAACTCACAGCAAGCTCTGTGAGCCACCCTGTGTGTGGCACCTGAGACTATCCCTCGGCACTGAATTTTGGCCCTGCTTGCAGCCTTGATGTTTCCCTCAAAGTCAAATGTTTGCAGTCGTAGAGATGTACCTCCTGATGGCTATCACCCTGCTTCCTGTCACCTGATGAGCCTGGCTGGGTTGGCATCTGGGGGTTAACAGACAACCTTCAGACAAACCCAATGGCAACATCATCTGGGTGAAGAAAAAGCTGGCAAGGGACCTTAGGACATTCCCAGTGGCCAAGTCCTTAGGACCTGGCCTCTTAGTTCCTGGGCAGAAACGACATACAACACAAAAACAAACAAACAAAGATTTTAAAAATAAGATGAGAGGTGCGGCGCAGAGAAGGGGGAGGGAGGGAGAGGGGGGGAGGGGGCTCATAAAAAGGGGGCAGAGAAGAACAGGATGAGAGGTGGAGAGGCTTAGAAGAAGAGCAGTGGCAGGAGACAGACTGGGGACCGGAGGAGACACGCAGTTGCTTGGTCCACCCAGCAGAACCTAGCTTCACAGGGCAGGGCCCAGAGCTTAGCTCCCTAGAGCTTCGGGTGCTTCCCCCCTCCCCCCAGCTCCCTTCCACCCTACCCTGGGAGGGTGTCCTGTGCATGTTAATGAGACAGTTGAAGACAGCTTCCCAGATAATTGTTAACGTGTTCAGCAACTTACCAGGATGATAGTCAGAGGACTGCAGAATGATGGGGGGTACGGCTCCTGGGGTGGGGGCAGCACAGGGGCCTGGTCTCCAGGTACCCGGAGCTCACAGGCTGCAAAACGAAGAAAGGTTTTCCATTCGGTCAGGCACCAACGCAAAGGTAGAGAGAGCCAGACCAAAAGGCAAAGGGAAGGAGGGGAACCTGCGTGTGTTTTTGTATTTAAATTGTTTTTGAGCCCACGTAGCCCTGGGAGTCACATGCCGCCTCCAACATCACCGGAGCCATCACATGATACAGGTCCCCCATCATGTGATGAGAAAAATCTGCCTAACTTCAGCCCCCCCCCGCATCCCCCCTCTGCTCACAGACTGACAGACGAAGTGCTTCTAGAAGAGCCCCCCCCCCCCCGCCCCAAATCAGTGGCAGAGGGAGGGATGCAGATGGGGGAGCCTGAGCCCACGCAAGGCTGATCTTGATGAATTGTTAATGTGCCTCTCTCTCCTAAGCCCTGAGACTTGGAGCCACGCCAGCCTCATTTGAATTCCAGCCTTGAATAACCAAGTGTTGCCACCGCTGCCCTAGCAAATGCAGGGCGTTTGAGCTCACACCATCCTGCCTTGTTCTGGGGAACCTGATGGCTGCCTTCCCTACCCACAGCTTCCAAACCGCGTCACTAACTGTGGAGGTGGAAGCAGGGGGTGGGGGGGTTTACTGGGGAAGACTGGGGGAACCTGTAGAAGAGGAGCCGGCTGCAGCCGAACCTTCTAGTCCTTCATCCCACCCCTCAGCCGCAGTCTGAGTCAGGTGGAGCCAGCAGGCTCTCTGATTACAACGTCCCCTTTTATACTTGGTTCTGAGACCTCTATGGGTGGAGACCTTCGTATTCTTCTGTCTGTCTGTCGCTCTCTCCTTATACCCATTCCCGAATCAAGACACAAACTGTGTTTAAAAATCTCCCGCCCAGTTGCCTTCCTGTGTGCTCATTTATTCCCACATTCAGATCCTTTTTTTCATACAAGCTCCTTCGCAGGGCGTCTATTCGGCTGCAGGTTACACACACACACACACACACACACACACACACACACACTCCGGGGTGGGACAGAGGTTATGGTGTGGAGCTCTGTCCTTGACAGGCATCTTGTCTGTTACGAGGCAACAGAAACCCAGACAGATGTGGTAGATCCCAATGCCTGAGCCACACAAATGCAGAATGAAAAACCTCTATTGGCCCAGCCACAAGACTCGGCTTCTACCCCCACCTCATCTCCACCCCCAAACTTCTCAACAGAGGAAACTTCCTCTGCTCCCCACAACACACACTCCAATCATCTGCTTGATTTTTTTTTTTTTTTTTTTTTTGCTGCTTCAAGTCAACTGAAGATTCCACCCTCCTCCCCTGTCCCCTCAGGGTTAACATGAACCTCTGATTCTTACCCACAGACAGACCAGAGGCAGGCAAATAGATGGACTACTCTCCTTGGGGGCAGTGTGACCTACTGTCAATTGGTAGTTCCGGAGATTGTATGGAAGACCATATGGGCAATAATATCGAACATCTCCGAGGAAGGAGCCTGCTTCCAACTAGTAGTTTTTGCCCAGGCTATTCTCTATAAATGAGCAGGAAAGGGGTCTGTGGAGAAGCGGTGGCTGCCTACTCTCTTGCTAGGTTCCATAAGGACATAAGAGGATGTTTCCCACACAGCAGACAGGCTGCCTTTGGTAGGGGTTGAGTCTGAGTATAGACCACACCTGAGTTTATATAGCTGTCCTCTTTGACATGGAGGTCAAAGCCATCATAGAAAAGCCTGTGTAAATAGAATCAATATTCTTTTAAATGGGCTCTCAAAATAGGGAGAAGAGATAGGAGAAAACTGGGCTTCTCAGCATGGCTGTTAGCTGTGTCCATCTTGAGACTCTGCTCTTGGTGGGAACATGGCTATCTCAGGGGATGGAATTTGTAATTATTAGCAGTTAAAGAAAGCCAAATCTTGTGCCAGTACATGTCCACAGCATCTAGAGACCTTTAATTTATTTTCTTGCGTATGTGTGTACACATCTGTCTGTGTGCCTGTTTGCCTGCAGGTGCATATGAAGACCAACAGTTAACATGGGATCTCTGCCTCAGTTGCTCTCTGCCTTAGTTTTTGAGACAGGGTCTCTCATTGAACCTGCTGTTCATGAATGGCAAGGCTAGCTGGCCAGCACGCCTTAGAGATCTGCCTGTCTCTGCCTCCCTAGCTCTGGGACTATGGTTGTGCTCTCCTAACTGAGAGTGAGATTTGAACTCAGACCCAACGTGCATGGTAAGTACCTTACCAACTGAACCCCAGCACGGCGACTCATACAGTACTGCATCCTCAGTAGAAAAGTATGTGATACATTACTTCATTACTTTTGTGTGTCAGGTTGCCTAGACATGGGGAACTGATGCAGAGACCACAGAGGAGTGATTCTTCATCTTCTTCTTCTTCCTTTTCTTCTTCTTCTGGTTTTTTGTTGTTGTTGTTTGTTTTTGTTTTTTTGAGACAGGGTTTCTCTGTATAGCCCTGGCTGTCCTGGAACTCCCTCTGTAGACCAGGCTGGCTTCGAACTCAGAAATCCACCTGCCTCTGCCTCCTGAGTGCTGGGATTAAAGGCGTGCGCCACCACTGCCCTGCTGGAGGAGTGCTTCTTATTGATTGTTTTCATGGCTTGCTCAGCCTGCTTCCTGCCCAGGGGTGGCACCCCACACACACATTGAGCTGCACCCTCCCATATCAATCATCAATCAAGAAAATGTCCTGCAGACTTGCTCACAGGGCAATCTGATGGTGGCATCTTCTCGGTTGAAGTTCCTTCTTTCCAGATGATTTGTGTCAAGTTGACAAAACAAACAAACAAACAAACAAAAAACTAACCAGCGCACTGCCTGAACTTAGACAGTTCATCTGATCTCCAGCCTGCACAGTGCCCACCTGGTCCTCAAGCCTTCAGTCTCAGACTGAACTCCATGGTTGGCTTACCTGAACTGCCAGCTTACAAGCAGCAGGTTGAGGGGCCTCTTAGCTTCCCTAACTGTAGGACTCTGCTCCTTGTGCTCTCCCTACTCCTTCACTGATTCTATGACTCTGAAGAATCTGACTAATAACCCCAGAAAATACCAAAAGTTTACCTGAACTCTAGATCAAAAAAAAAAAAAAAAAAAAAAACCACAAAAACTCTTTCTGTAATAATCAATAACCAAGTGGGTTTGATGCTTGAACATATACTACTTTTATAACCCAGCATAACAAAATAAGGAATGGGGGCTAGAGAGATTGCTCAGTGGTTAGCAGCACTGGCTACTCTTCCTGATGACACAGGTTCGGTTCCCAGCACCCACACAGTGGCTCACAAACATGAGTGACTCCAGTTCCAGGGGATCCAATGCCCTGAAATTCCATGGGTATCAGTCATGCACATTCTGCACAGGACATAACATACAGGCAAAACACTAATACATAAACAATAAAATAAATAAATGTAAACATATTTTAATAAGGAATAATCTTAACCAATTGTACACCCCACAGAAGGTTAATATCTAAGATATAGAAAGAACTAAAAACAACCACTACCACCACCACCAACAACAACAAAATTCAACCAACCAGTCCACCAAACAAACAAAAAACTCTGGACATCAAGAAACAAAATAACACAATTAAAAGTGGAGTACAAATCTAAACAGAATTCTCAAAAGAGGAAACACAATTTGCCAAGAAACATTTAAAGAAATGTTTAACATCCCTAAGTCATTCATGAAAAGCAAACCAAAACTACTTAAAGATTTCATAGTACACCAGTCAGAATGGCCAAGATCAACAAAACAAATGGCAGCCCATGCTGGGAAGGATGTGGGGTAAGGGGAACACTTGACCTTTGCTGGTGAGAGTACAAATTTGTACAGCCACAATGTAAATGAGTGTGGTAGTTTCTCAGGAAGCTGGGAATAGCTCTACCTCAAAATCCAGCTATACCACTCCTGGGCATACACTCAAAGGACTCTATTCTACTACAGAGACACTTGCTCAACTGTCCGTATTCATGGCTGCTCTGTTCATCATAGTCAGAAATTGGAAACAGCCTAAATGTCCGTGAATGGATAAATGGACAAGAAGAATGTGGAACATTTACACAATGTAATATCACGAGAGTCTCAGGAAAATGGGTGGAGCTTAAAAAAGTCAACCTGAGTGAGGTAACCCAGATCAAAAACTACAAATATGGTATGTATTTGCTTATATGTAGATGAGGGCTGCTAAGTCTTTGATAAGCAGGCTACCACGAGATATAACCACGAGATTATGTATAGGGCTGGGGGGGGGGGGCAGTAAGGGATGCTCCCTAGGAAGGGGAAATAGAATAGATAGTTAGAGATGGGGGAGGGAGCACTAGAATGGGAGAATCAAACAGGAGGGGGAAGGAAGAGGGGAGCAAGGGAGGGTACATGGAGAGAGACAGTAAAGTTAAGGGCCATTCGAGGGGTCCTGTAGAAATCTAACACAGTAGAGGCTTCCTAAAATGCACGCATAAAGGAAAGAACTCTAAATGGGATCACCAAATAATGAGGGAGACAAAGCTCCATCCAGACATCTCTTGCCATCAAATGAAAGCTCCAGTCCCAGGACTGGGTTACACTTAATCATGTAGTTGGCCAAAGGGGCTCCACAAAACCCCCCGAAACAACACACGTTACCACCAAGCCCACTGGCTTCTCTCCACACTGATGAGGCCCTACTGCTGAAGATGAGAACTATATAATGCGTTGAACACAGAGAGGTTGAGCTGCCATCTACCTACAGCCTTCGCCCCTACTGACTAATGTTCGTGTTACTGGGAGACACTCAGCACTACAGAGGACAGAGGAAAATGGCACCTCGGGTGTAAACCTTTCGATCTTATTTTATCAAATTTTTAATGCCTGTTCATTTTCTAATGAGAGAGAGCGCAGCAAGGGTTTGGATTTGGGTGTGTGAGGTGGTACAGAGGATCTGGGGGGAGTTAAGGGAGAGAAAATCTATTTTAAAAAACAATACACTGACAGCTTCTGCAAAAGAGCTGGGTTTGATTCCCAGCACTCACATGGTGGCTCACAACCATCCATAACTCCAGTTCCAGGGAAGGGGACACTCTCTTCTGAACGCCAAGGGCACCAGGCACACTCGGTGTAACACATATAAGCAGGCAGAACACTCGCATCCATAAAAGAAAATAAGTAAATCAGAAGAAGGAGGAGGAAGAGGAGGAAGGACTGAGGCTCAGCCGACACACCGTTTACCTAGATTATTCAAAGCCCTGGGTTCCATCTTCAGCATTGCACAAACTGGTGGAAGTGGTACATGTCTATGACCTCGGTTTGGGGTTGGAGGCAAGGTGATTAGGAATTTAAGGTTATCCTCTGATGCCTATGGAGTTTGAGGCCATCCTGGCCTACATGAGACTTTGCGTCATAATAACAAAAAAACAAAACCTAAGGATTCATCAAAACAAAATTGAAAATGCCTACCATTCATTCTCAAATACAGGCAAGGAAGTAGGAAGTGCAACCCTGGTATGCTGACCATCTCGGCAGGAGAGTTGCTGTGCTTTCTGAGCTGTTGGCCTGGGTTCCATAGAACATGCTGGGCCAGCCTGGACCAAGAATTAGACCCTGTCTCAACAAATAAACAAGAAAAAAGGAAATCCACAACAACAAAGAAGTAGAAGCAAAGGCAAAAAGAATTGTAAAAGAGCAAAGGCAATCACCCCACAGAAGGCGCCCAGAGAGAAGGGAAGACTGGGAAGTGAACAAAGTATTTGTGAGCTCCAGGAAAGCTCAAGGAGCCCAGTAGAGCTGTAACTGGAGACGCTCCAAGGAGGAGGGAGATGGAGAAAATACGGTAATGAACTATGCCTGAAAAGCCTCCAAATTTCAGATGAAAACCATAGCCGCACAGGGTTTAACAGGCTAAACAGACAGCAAGCACAAGAAACAAAACAAAAAATTGTAACAAACAGCACACAAAGTAGCCGGTACGGTGCTGCAGGCCTGTCACCCTAGCATTTAGGAGGGAAGGCAGGAGGAATGTGGGCTCAGGGCAAGACCAGCCTGGCCTACATAAGAGATCCCAGGGTATCCAGAGCTACTAGACTTTGTCTCCAAGGGGTGGGGATAGGGCCACCTAGGTCATTTTCACAGCCGTGGTGACACACGCCTTCAATCCCAGAACTTGGGAAGTAAGGCAGGCAGATTTCTATGAGTTTATGTGTCTAGGCCAGCCAAGGATGTGAGACCCTGTCTCAAAACCAAAAACCAAACAAAACCTACACAATCCCAAGTTTTGATTGTAAGGATTAGAGAAAGTGCAACACACAACTCCAGTTGACCCAGAAATTCTGAACACACATATCTACCTAAATGAAATGGAAGCATCCGTCTATGCCAAATTTACACAGGAGTGCACGGCAGCATTATCCCAAGAGGAAAAGGCATGGCATCTCAAATGTCCAACTTCTAATGACTGGGTCAGCAAGATGTGAAATATGTACACAACTGTAGAAAGAAATTAAACAGTGATGCAGGTGTCAGCACGGAGGAACATTTAAAAATAAAAAACTGTACCAAGTCGCTAACAATATGTGTTGTGTAAATATCTTTATGAGAACAGGCAGCATCTTAGGAGTTGTGTGCGGTCAAAGATGTGGAACAGGGGCGGGGAGGGATGGCAGCGGGGGTGGGGGGGATGAAGAGGACAGAAAACCAGAGGGAAAGGTTTTCGTCTGGGAGTGATGTACAGAGATCGATAGAACAGAAAACCGATCACTAGCATAGAAAGCACAAGCTGCTGTACTCAAATCAAAATTGTAAGCCAGGTGAGGAGGAGATGGCGGCAATGGTAGGAATGACAGGCGCATCACTCCAGATGACGGTGGTAGAACTGATCATCAGAGCACACAGCATCGTGGTCGACTTTATACTAATAAAGTTACTCATTTAGGTGAAGTAGACAAGCTCCTAAAGACACAAACAGTATTTCTCACTCAAGGATAGGTAACCTGGGGGCCAGGTAGATAGCTTAGTAGGTAAGGGTGCTTGTGGTCAAGCGTAAGGACCTGAGTTCAATCCTGGAGCCTCACATAATAGAATGAGAGAAGTGACTTCCACACGTTATCCTCTGACCTCATCCCATGGGTGTGACTGTGCATCATGTGCTGGTGCCCACAGAGACCAAAGGAGGTGTGGATCCCCTGGAACTGGAGTTACAGATGGCTGTGAGCTGCCGTATGGGTGCTGGGAACTGAGCCCAGGTCCTCTGACGAGCAACAAGGGGACTTCTTGGTGGTAGTGGTGCATTCCTTTAATCCCAGCACTCAGAAGACAGAGGGAGGCAGAGCTCTGAAATAAAGGGCAACCTGGTCTAAAAGAGCAAGTTTCAGGGGAGCCAAGACTACACAAACAAACAAAACAAACAAGTCTATAGCTAAATTGTATGCAATGGCAAAAGGCTGAAAGCTTTGGTCCTAGATCAGAACATACCAAGTAGGCTTGGTCTCACCATGGACACTCAGTATCAGTCTAACTGAGACACATAGGCACAGGAAAACCAAAAGATAAAAGGCATCCAGCTTATAAGAGGAGTAAAACCATCATAAATAACATGATATCTATCTGTCTGTCTGTCTATCTTCTCTCTACTGATCTATCATCTATCTGTTTTTCTTGTATATGTGTATGCATGTATCTCTATCTATCTATCTATCTATCTATCTATCTATCTCTATCTCTCTATTTCTGTCTCTTTCTCTATAAATACATGGGCGGTCCCAAGTGAAAGAAACTGGAGTTGAAAGGTGAGTTTAGTACTATTTTAGGATCCAAGACTTGTATTTCCTCACACTAGAGAGAATCAGATATTCTTTTAAAAATTAAGAAATACTATATGCATTTGTTGTATGGTTAGAATGAAAATGGCTTCCATGGAGTTCATTTATTTGACTATTTGTTTCCGAGTTGGAGGACTATTTAGGAAGGATTAGGAGGTGTGGCCTTGTTGGAGGAGGTGCATCAATGAGAGGCTTTGAGATTTCAAAGGTGCATTCCAGGCTCATTCTTCTCCTCCTGTGCTCCAGCACTATGTCTGTCTGCCTGCTGCCATGCTCCCTACCATGATGGTCATGGACTCACCCTCTAAAACTGCAAGCAAGCCCCTCAATTAAATACTTTACAGGCAGCCTTGGTCATGGTGTCTTTTCACAGCAATAGGACAGTAACTAAGACTGTTACTTGGGAAACTTGAGGAAAAGTCTACAAAAAATTGTCAGTTTCTTGTATGCTGAAACTGAGTAAACACTGCCGAGATTCAAGGGTATTAGCATGAATGGAAAGCATAGTTTATTAAGATGCCCATTCCCACCTACATCAACCTATTAACTCTGAAATGCCAGGTACAATCCCAGCTGCTGCTGTTGGCCTCCTGCTCCTGCTCCTCCCTTTCCTCCTCCTCTTGCTCCTCCTGCTCCTCCTGTTCACCATCCTCTTCTTTCCTTCCTTCTCTCTCTCCCCCTCTCCCCCCTTTTGCCTTGTGAGACAGGGTATGTATCCCTGGCTGGTCTGTAACTCACTATGTAGAATAGGCTGGCCTCAGACTCACAAGATCTACCTATCTCTGCCTCCCTAGCTCTGGGAATACAGGCATGTTTCATAATGAGCTTCTTTTCTTCTTTTCAATTAAAAAGTTGAGTACATAAATAAAAGTGGGAATAACCCAAACATCAACGAAGAGCTGAATGGATGGGTAAATTAATGTGGTACAAACATACAAGGGATTAAATATTCTTTAACATTAAATATTATTTAATCTTCAAAAGAAAGGTAATTCTGACAGCAAGTACATGTAATAAACTTGAAGATTTTATTGCAAAGTGAAATAAGTTAGTTATAAGGAGACAAACATTTTAAGAGCTTCTACTTATATGAGGGAACTAAATGGTGATTTCCACGATCTTGGAGGAGGGGAAACTGAGCTCTTCCATGGGAAGAGAGTTTCCTGGAATCAGGAAGTTCTGAAGTGGATGCTGTCTATGCTTGTACATCAGTGTGAATGTTGTGTCAAGATTTACTCTCTCTTTCTCTCTGTCTGTCTCTGTCTCTCTCTCTCTGTCTCTCTCTCTCTCTCTCTCTCTCTCTCTCTCTCTCTCTCTCTCTCGTGGGGGGTATGTGTATGCAGTTTCCACAGAGGCCAGAAGAGAGAGTCCTGGAACTGGAGTTATGTGTGGTTGTGAGCTGCCAGAGCTGGGAACTGAACTCATGTCCTCTGGAAGAGCACCAAGCTCTCTTAACCACCGAGCCATCATCTCTCCGCCTCTGGTGCGAATGTTCATAAAACCACTGTGACAGGCAATACAAAAATGACTAACATAAGAAACTTTATGTTGTACAAATTTGCAGTCATAATATTGAGACATCAATTCTAAAATGTATAGAAAAGTAAAGACTGTGGGAAATAAAGGGTAAAACTTTCAATGGAACCAATTTTGGAGGCTAAAGGGATCAAAATGGCACAGTGCAAATGCAAAGACGAATGAAGAATAAGAGGACCAGAGAGTTCACAGGCAGACCTAATGGCCAGCAGCACGAAGGGCACTACAGTGGACACAGTAGGGCCTTTAAAACAAATGGTAACCGCATAGCTAATTTACATCTGTCCTTGGAGAGCTGCATGCGCATTAACTCTGAGGGACCATCCCGATGCCCTCAAGCTCGTTTTTGAGAGCCTGGTACCAAAACCAGATAACAGCACCATGGAGAGCCGGAAACCAGTAAGTATCTCTACAGATAGGCGAAAACAAAACTGCATAAAACACCAGCAAACTGAATCCACTCGTACATAGAAAAGAATTATACCCAAGTGGGATTTTGTCCAGAAACATACAGTTAGCTTAACATAAGAAAAGAAATTATTACAATTCTCTCTGTTAGCAAAACAAGGATAAAACCCTTGCAACCACGCCAGCAATGGCAGGAAAATTATTTGATCGAATCCAACAGCCTTTCATAATACAAATATGCAATAAACGGGAGTAGAAAGATGTATTCTTCTAAATTTTTATTTTTATTTTTATGTGCACGAGCATTTTGTCTGCATGTGTATCTGTGCTCCATCTGTGTGCTTTGTGCCTGGAGAGGCCACAAAAGGCTGTCATATCCCCTGGTACTGGAGTTACAGAGGGCTGTGAGCCACTGTGTGTGTGTGTGTGTGTGTGTGTGTGTGTGTGTGTGTGTGTGTGTTGGGACTTGAACCCTGGGTCTCCAAAACTGCTGAGACAGCTCTCCAGCCCTACAGAGCACCATGTTTAACCTGGTGTAAGTGGAGCTTCAGCACTGGTCAATGCCTTGACAGAAAGATGGCAGTGAGAACTACCAGGGCTGACTGACCATCTGAGATGGTTCTTACACAGTAAGAGACAGAACTGACTCCTGAAAAGTGTCCTTGGAACTCACTCTGTAGACCAGGCTGGGCTTGAACTCAGAAATCCGCCTGCCTCTGCCTCCCAAGTGCTGGAATGCTAACCATTGCCAGGCTTGGAATATATATTTTTAAAACTAAAAGTAAAATAAAGTGCCAGGCAGTGGTGATGCACGCCTTTAATCCCAGCACTCGGACAGCCAGGGCTATACAGAGAAACCCTGTCTCGAAAAACCAAAAAATAAAATAAAATAAAATAAAGCTTCAAAAGTCCTTCAGTTTATAATAGCGTCAAAGTAATAGACTGGATTAACAAACTACTATTTGGATTAATGAAAGATTAAGTGTACACTATAAAACTATAAAACGTACTGAAGCAAAGATGATTTAACTAAATAGACACACCTTGTTCATGGATTAAAACACAGAATGCTAAAATTGTGATGCTACCTGAAGCAATGTACAGATTTAATGCAGTTTTTGCTAAAATCTCATCCATCATTGTTTTTTTTCAAACATAGACAAGATGAGCCTAAAATTTCATGGAAATGTAAAGGACTGAGAGTAACCAAGACAATCTTTAAACATTCGTCTAGACTGCTGGCTGGAGAGGTGGGTCAGCAGCAAGAACACTGGCTGCTCTTGCACAGGATCTAGATTTGGTTCTACGCACCTACATGGTGACTCAAAAACATCTAGAACTCCTGTTTCAGATGATCTGATGCCCTCTGCTGGCTTCCTCAGGTACTGCATGCATGCAAAACACCCGTACACATAAAAAGATTTTTAAAAATGGATAAATCTTTAAAAAGACAAAACAAAAAAACAAACAAACTTTAACAACAGGATTGGAGAACTCACACTTCTTAATGTCAAAACATTTCATAAAGATACAGTGGTACTAGTATATAGGTCAACATCTGTGAATATATATATATATGTATATATATATATATATATATATATATATAAAATCTCTGTCTATATTAGTGAATAGAATAAAATTTGAGAATTTGCAGGTAAATGGATAGAACTAGAAAAGCTCACCTTGACTGAGGTAACCCAGATCTAGAAAGATAAACATGGTGTTTACTCACTTATGAGTGGATATTAGCTGTAAAGTTCACAGACGCAAAGAAGCTAAGCAACAAAGGGGGCTCAGGAGGGCATGTGAATCTCACTGAGAAGGGAAAATAGAAAAGACATTGTAGTGAATAGAGACTGGATAGGGTGGGGTGGGGTTGGGAACAGGAGGGATGAGGTGGGGGGGGAGACAGAGGAAGAGAGTACTAGGAGAGATGACTGGAATGGAGAAGAACATCTCTGGAATGAGCTAGAAACTTAGGGCAATGGAAACTCTCAGGAATCTATAAGGGTGACCCTAGCTAATCTTCTAGCAATGGGGAATATTGAGCCTGAACTGCCCATCTCCTGTAACCAGGCAAGACTTCCAATGGAGGGGCTGGGACACCAACCCAGCTATAAAACCTCCAACCTACAATTTGACCCGCCTACAAGATGTGCAGAGGCAAAAGATGGAGCAGAAGTTGAGGAAGTGGTCAACCAATGACTGGTCCAGCTTGAGACCCATGCCATGAGAAGGGAGCCCACCCCTGACATTGCTAATGATATTATGCTATACTTGCAGACAGGCACTTAGCATAATTTTCATCAGAGAGGCTTTTCCCAGTAACTGATGGAAACAGATGCAGAGATTCACAGCCAAACATTAGGCAGAGATTGGGGAATCCTGTGGAAGAGGGGGAGGAAGGACTGTAGAAAACAGAGGGGACAAGGACACCACAAGGAAACCTACAGAATCAATTAACCCGGGTCCATAGGAGCTCACAGAGACTGAACCACCAACCAGGGAGCCTGACCTAGGCCCTCTACACGTATGGTCTCAGTGTTACATAAAAATTGTTTTCCATCATCTATGATTGATTAATAAAGAGCTGATCAGCCTATGGCTGGGCAGGAGAGGACATCTGAGCCCAGTGACAGAGTCCCAAAGAGATGAGAAGGAGAGAAAGAACAGAGAGAGAGAGAGAGAGAGAGAGAGAGAGAGAGAGAGAGGAGAAGGAAGAAGAGGAAGAAGAGAAGGAGGTAGAGGAGGAGGAGGTGTGAAAAGACCATGTGGATGGACCAGGAAGATTCGCCATCAGGTCTTGATGAGAGTGTAGCCATGAGGGCAGACATGGACCACAGTGAGCCAGGGCAAGACCAAATGGCAAGTAATAGGTATGTGATGGGTAGTAGGCAGCATAGAGGGTTCTAGAATAGCTCAGAACCTGCCCAGCACAGTGCCAGAAGCTCATTAATAAAAATACCAGATCTCTGTGTCATTCACTTGGGAGCTAAAATGGGCTGGAGCAGGTAAAGAAACCCCCTGCAATCATCTGAGAACAAGAAGGTTGCAAGAAAACAAAACAAAACAAAACAAAAACCAAAAACAAACAAACAAACAAACACAACAATAAAAAAGGGATTCATTTACGGTTTAGCTTGGAATTTGTGTGGGACTCCTAACAGTGGGAGCAGGGACTGTCTCTGACTCTGTTGCCTGCCTTTGGGACCCCTTCCCTCTACTAGGCTGTCTCATCCAAGCTCAATAGGAGAGAATGTAGCTAGTCTTACTGCAATTTGATATGCCAGGGCTGGGTGATATCCACGAGGGTCCTCCCCTTTTTAAAAGAGAAATGGAGGAGGAATGGATGGGAAGGACTGGGAGGAGAGGAGGAAGGGGAAACTGGTGGGGTATAAAATTAATTGATTAAAAAATTTGAGAATCCAGACATAATTTTTTACTCCAATCATCAGGCAATTTTGGAAATGGTGCCAAGCTTCAGCAGGGCAAATACTAGTCCTTCAGCAGGTAGTTCAGGGACGTGAAACATTCCCATGCAAAAATATTTAACAGGGCTAGGAAGATGGCTTAGAACAGAGCACCTGAGTTAAGTTCCCTGCACCCACATGGCAGTTCACAACTCTGTGTAACTCCAGTTCCAGGAGATCAGAAAACTCTTCTGACCTCTGCTGGCACCTAAACATACATATAGGTAAAACACCCATGAGGATAAAATAAATAAATCTAAAACCAATCTTTTAAATTTGACCCCCACTTCATATCATAGAAAAAAATCAATCCAAACTGCGTCATGAACTTGAACGTGCCGGCTCAGCTTTGGGAGTTTTGTCAGAAAGTACTGAGTAGAGCTCCATGGTTTTGGCTCAGTCATTGGGTTTTCATGTCTGTCCCCAAAAGCACAAGTGATCAAAGAGAAAATATATATGTTGGGCATCATTCAAATTAAAAACCTCTGTGCTTGGAAAGATAACACCTGGGAAGGCAAGTCACAGAATGATGAAAATATTTGTAACCCATTCTATGTGGCTGCAAGTCAAATAGGGTAAAGGCCAATAAAATTTGGAAGAAATCCGGCACAATGGCAAGTGCCTGGGATTCCTGCTACTCAGAGGCTAAAGCAACCAAGTGTTCAAGCCCAACTGAGGCAACCTAGTGAGACCTCACTGAAAAATAAAACAGACGAAATAAAAAATGAACATAACGGATGAGGCAGGAGGATTGCCACAAACTGAAAGCTAATCTAGGCTTCATGTTGAATTCAAGCCAGCCTAGACTATGAGAAGAAATCCTGTCTCAGAAACAAAAACAAAAATACCAAACACTCCTCCTCCCCTGAGAAACCAAGCAAATATTAGAATAGACATTTTCCTCAAATATACAAATAGGCAAAAAGCACGGAAAATATGGTCTTGGTCTTTGTTCCTTAGGAAAATGCAAATCAAAACCAGGAGATACCACTTTATCCACTAGGAGGGCTGTGGCTGAAGCATGCGACATCTGCCTGCAGATGCCAAAGGAAGCAGAACAAGGTGCTAATGAGAGTGTGAGGAGTGAAAGTGATTGACA
This sequence comes from Rhynchomys soricoides, assembly GCA_019843965.1. Taxonomy (NCBI): domain Eukaryota; kingdom Metazoa; phylum Chordata; class Mammalia; order Rodentia; family Muridae; genus Rhynchomys; species Rhynchomys soricoides. The sequence continues at coordinate 3,575,518 of JADRCH010000042.1, forward strand.
GCCATGAGTGAAGGTGATTGACAACCAGGAGTGAATGTGATTGACAGCCAGGAGTGAAGGTGATTGACAGCCAGGAGTGAAGGTAATTGACAGCCAGGAGTGAAGGTGATTGACAACCAGGCTCTGAATGGTGAAGGGAATCTAGAAAGAAGCTAAGCAGAGAGGTCCCGTGGAGACATGGCTGTTGTTACTGGGGGAGATTTGCAATGCCCAGAGAAATGAGCTGAGCCGGCAGAGACCCATGGCTGAGAGATGGGTGAGCACATCAGGCTGATGGACCTGAGCCTGAAATGTCTGATGCTGAGGGAAAGTCTTTAAAAGAAGACAAAGGAGCCGGAGACCTGGCTCAGCCAATAAGAACACCGGCTGTTCTTGCAGAAGAGCTGTTCACTTCCAGGCTCCCACAGAGCAGCTTACAACCGTCCAGTTCCAGGCTTTTCAGGCATCTCAAACTGGTGCACATACATGGAAAAATGCACATGCACATAAAATAAGGTAAATACGTTTTTAAAAAGGCAACCAATATGAGGAAGAAAAAAATTAAAGTCAAGGAGGCAGAGGCCAGTATGGAATTGGCTGACAGAGTGGTAGACAAACTAGAAATGACCATTTATAACCTGGAAGATATGCTGAAGTATGCCAAAGAGGAGTAGCACCACATACCAAGGATGCTGGACCAGACTCTGCAGACCAGAGCTCCCCGGTCCTGCTCTGATCCTCTCTCTGCTGTTGACTGCACCGGATCGCAGCTGCTGCAAGCTGATCTCTAAACTCCCCTTTCCCACAGGGTTTCCATTCACATTCATTCCAGAGCTTGTCTAGGTCTGAAAGTAGGGATCAGCGCAGCCTAGGCAGGTTTTGGGTGTGTGCCAATCCTGTGGAACTGTGTCCTCTGAGTGAACTTTTAGACAGAATTCCTTTACCATCTTATACCTATGCAAATTTGGTAATGCATATGATTAAAATCAGATGCATCACAGGAGGGGACATGAACCGTCTTACATAATCCAGGCGTGTCAATCAAAACACAGAACCACCCAAATTATATCCCTTAGCAGCCTGTCCCTCCTTCTCCTAAAACCCTATAGTAGAAGCCCTGGCTATAACCTAGGACTCATGAGTACTCTACTGCTTATCTGGTCCTTTGTCACCCTTGACAGCAAATCTGCTCCATACCACCACCTTGCTTCTGAATAGAGCACTCGTGCTACTTTGTAATCGGTATGCCTGTCTTTTTTTTAATGCTTTGAATAAGATAACCAGAACCTGGAAATGCCCACTCCCAACACTGGCTACTGATGGTAGAAGGTAACTCTGGAAGCAAGAATGAAGGCAAGACTGCAAAGGGGCCACTAGCACAATCCCAGAGGCAAACTCTGGGGATGTCCATCCAGAGAGAGCCATGGTTTTGATCTTGGCTGCACATTGGACTCTGTTGTGGGAGATTTTAAAATTCCACCCGGACAGTGTTGGCGCATGCCTTTAATCCCAGCACTTGGGAGGCAGAGGCGGGTGGATTTCTGAGTTCGAGGCCAGCCTGGTCTACAGAGTGAGTTCCAGGACAGCCAGGACTATACAGAGAAACCCTGTCTCGAAAAACCAAAATAAAATAAGATAAAATTCCAATGTGTAGAATGTAGATCCTAGATGTATCGTGAAGTGAAAACTCTGGAGGCAGCACCCACCCAGGCTTCGGTATTTTGTAAACTTCTCAGGTGGTCCCAGTATGAGGTTCCCTTTTGAGCCTTGGTATGTGGAAGAGCTGTGGACTTGAGGCGCCTACATGGCAGAGCAGGAGTACTGTAGAGAACACACCAGCAGTCAGTTCGAGTCCTACACAAAGCCTGTTTGGTTCCCTTAAATTCCTGGTGTGCAGTTTTGTACCAGCCACGTCTTCTCCACCCTATTCTGGAGCAGAGGATTCCTCTGTGAGCAAGGAAAGTACCTGGAAAACTTACGATGAAATGTCCCATTGAGCACCCCTTTAACAGAACCTGCCTGATAAACTCACACCCACATACTTCTAAAGCAAGAGGTGCTAAGAAACCCTTTTAAAAATATACTATCTTAGTTAGGCTTTATTGCTGCGAAGAGATACCATGACAGAGGCAATTCTTATAAAATCTAATTGGGGCTGGCTTACAGGTTCAGAGATTCAGTCCATTACCATCACAGCGGGAAGCATGGCAGCAAGCAGACAGACATGGTGCTGGGGGAGCTGAGAGTTCTACACCTTGATCCAAAGGCAGCCAGGAGAGGATTCTGTCTTCTGCAGGCAGCCAGGAGGAGGCTCTCACTTTATACTGGGTGGAGCTTGAGCATAGAGACCTCAAAGGCCGCCTACCCAGTGACAGGCTTCCTCTCACAAGTTACACCTCATCCGATAAGCCCACACCTCCTAATAGTGCCACTTCCCGTGGGACAAGCATGTGAAAGGAGGCTCAGTTAGTAAAGACGCCTGCCACCAAACCAGATACCCGAGTTTGATCTGTAGGACACACGTGGTAGAAGGAGAGAAGTGACTCCTGCAAATCCTCCTCTGACCTCCACACGTGCATTGTGACACCCCCACACAAATAAATTTTTTAAAAAGATGAAATTAAAAGGAAAGGGTAAGAACATTAGAAGTTCAGTCAAAGAAATATAAATCCAAATGATGAATCCCAGGGGGGAAAAGGATGCAGAAACAAATGGGAATTATTATCCACAAATCATGGCTTTTAGAGACAAAAGACATGGCTTTCCAGATGGAAAAGGCTCATGTGCAAACTAGCAAGGCACCTCTTGAACTGCACAAATCTACTTAGATGTCAGTGGTCACCAAAGGTGGGTGCCAAGGATGGACTAAGGACAGAAGCCCAGGAGTGTGTGTCTTATAGCAAGCCCCCAAACAACACACATGTCAAGACAACCACAGCAGAATTCAAAAGAAAAACTTCAAGGCTAAAAACAAAGCAAGACTAGTGGAGTGTGGTGGCTGTGTCTTAATGCAGCACTCAGGAGGCAGAAGCAGGCAGAGCTGTGTGAGTTTGAGGTCACATAGTAAGTTCCAGAACAGCCAGGGCTACATAGAATGTCTTGAAAACAGAAAGAAAGAAAAAGGAGATAGATATAGATAGGTAGGTAGGTAGGTAAATAATAGATAGATGGACAGATAATAAAGACATTACTAGACTGTATTACACAGGATGGATGTACACACTTCTCAAAGGCCTTGCTCTCCACCCTTTGTAGAAAGAGCCGATTCCCCAACAGCATCACCAAATGGACGTTAGTGATGATGCTCCACGGGCTCAGTTCTAACATCATGATGATGACGAAATTCCCCACAGAGATCAAGACATCAGATGTTTTATACAACTCAGAAACAGAAGTAGGGCTGTCCCGAAAAAGCACTTGCTACCAAGCTTGATGATGGGAGCTTGATCCCTGAGCCCCACATGATGGGAGTTGTCCTCTGGTTTCCCCTCTATCCTCACCCCAAGTGTGTGAGTGTGTAAGTGTGTGAGTGTGTGTGTGTGTGTGTTCCTTAAAATAAAGGGAAGTGCCACAAAGATTCCTGTATAGAAATGGATTAATCAAAATGGCTTTGAACTCCTTACTGATGTCAGAAATTGTAGTACAGAATTCTACAATTCAAGTGTGAGTGAAAATAATTTTTCACACTGAGTCCATGGGGTAGAAGATCTCTGAAGTTACAGGTGAAACATTTTTATCTCTGTGAACTCTACTCATGGATTTATTAAAACATGGGTCCTACCCCCAACCCCAAATGATAAGAGATGACACTATTTGGGTTTTTGTTTTGTTTTGTTGGTCCTGTTCTGGTTTGTTTTTATTTTATTATTACTATTATTATTATTTTGTATTCTAATGAGAGTGAGAAGAAAGGAGTGTGGATTTGGTGGGGGAAGTGGAGGGATTTGGAAAAAGCTAAGGGAGGGGATAGAGCAATCAGACTACGCTGTGTGAAAAAATCTATTTTCAATTAGAAGAAAAAGAAAAAAATACCTTAAAAAAAAAAAGATGCTGGATGGAACAATGACTTGTTGAGAAGGTGCACTGTATCAGAGAGAATTCCCAAGAGCTGGCAGGGTGGCAGCTCGTGACCCGCCTACAGGGGCAGCCTGCTTTTTCTCAATGGAAAGGGAAAGGCTATCAAATAACCCAACTGGAAAGAAGAATGTGAAATGAATGGAATAAATGTGAAATGAATGGAATCCTTGGTTCATTTGAATGTACTGAGAGGAAGCCATATTTCCAAGAACTATTGCAAGCCATTTTCTAAAATGAGAGATTTTATTAATTCCAAGAAAAGTTAAGATTTTATGAGGAAACTTAATATAGCAAATGACTGAGTCATGAGGTGTTTTAGATCGTCTTTATGATTGCAGTGTTGATAACGTGAGGAGGGGTAGGGCTGCATGAATGAATGCACAAGGTACACATGGGAAGGTCCAACCACAATCCTGGGATTCGTCCTTGCCTCTGACTTTCTGTGGGCTCCAGGGATTGAATTCGGGTCATTTGTCTTTCAAGGTGAGCTCGATGCTGCGGAGCCAGCTCACTGGCTCTCAGCTTCAGAGAACTTATAAACATTTTTAAAGCACATTTTGATTTAAGTTAGTGTTAAAGTTTTACTTGGGGAAAGGAGCTTCAAAGTGTTGGTTTGTGCCTTTGAAAATCTGATTTATAGAGATAATGCTTTTATTTTCCAGGATAGGGTTTCTCTGTGTAACCAGGGCCGTCTCAAAGTCACAGAGATCCACCTGCCTCTGCTTCCCGGGCACTGAGACTTAATGTGTGCACCACCACCACTACCCAGCAGTAATGTAGCTTTTACTGGTGTTTTTGTTTTGCTGTCAGTGACTTGTACTTCTGTCTAACTTAGGCTGTAACTTTGACAAGCTGCAGACAGAGGGAATGTCACTGTTGGAAAGCACCGTCTGCAGCTGCTTCTGCCCTCTCATGGCATTTTCATCCCAGGGGACTTGTGTCTCAGTTAAGGAAAAGATCTTAATGACTAATTTCAGTTTAAAAGATGAAGAGGTATGCTATACAGGGATGAGGAGGTGCACGTGACAAGCTCAGATGTACTCTGAGTAGGAAGGGAGGATGGCTAGAACATCTGTGAAGACTGGGATCCTCCTACAGGGAGAATACCAGAAAGGGGGAAAAAACAGCAAAACAAAACAAAAAACAAAAAACAAACAAAGGAGTAAACTAACAGAAACTAGATCTTGCGCTATAAGCATCAAAGATATTAGGGATGAGCTGGCTATGCAGCTTGCTTGCCTAGCGTGCATGAAGCCCCCAGTTACATTCCCAGGACTATAATCAGGGTGCTGAAGGTCTGTAATCCTAGCATTTGATAGGGGGAGGTAGAAAGACCAGGAGACTGTGGTTATCCTGGACTACATAGTGTGTTTGAGGCCAGCCTGGGACACATAAGACAGAAAAAGACAAGAGGAAATGAAGCTCCTTGATTAAAATATATGTGAGAGAGACAGTTATAGAGAGGTTAGGCTTCCAGTTGACTAGCAAGTCTGAACAAATATTTAAACTAGTAAAGATGAGATGGTCCTAGAAATGGAAATGCTGACCAACACCAATGGTCATATAATAAAATTTTGGATAAAAAAATTATTTAAAATGTGAAGATATAATTTTTTTTCCCCAGAGACTGTGTTTCTCTGTGTAGCCCTGGCTGTCCTGGAATATGCTTTTTAGTAGGCCAGGCTGGCCTCTAACCTGCTTGCCTCTGCCACGTCCCAAGTGCTGGGAGTAAAGACATGAGGCATCATACCTGGCTGTGAAACTTTTTTCAAAGTACATTGAAAGAAAAATCTGTGCTTATGCTGATGCACAACCCAATACAGCTTTATGGTTTATAATTTCACATTTAGCCCATGTTTTGGCCCTCTATTCAGTTCTGACAACTTGTCTGCCACCTCTGGTGCAAGACCACAATATGAAAGCTGCTTCTCAGTCATGGGATAAAACGTGTGGCCCAGCTTCTTTCCCAGCTAGAATCTTTCCTATAACCTCAGTCACTGTGGCCCCAGTCAGTCACTGTAGCCCCAGGGAGTCAGCCACTGTAACCTTTGTCAGTCACTGTAACCCCAGTCA
>JADRCH010000042.1:3581656-3644599 GCA_019843965.1 Rhynchomys soricoides
CCCAGTCACTGTAACCTCAGTCACTGTAGCCCCAGTCAGTCACTGTATCCCCAGTCACTGTAGCCCCAGGGAGTCAGCCATTGTAACCTTTGTCAGCCACTGTAACAGTCACTGTAATCTCAGTCACTGTAACCCCAGTCAATCACTGTAACCTCAGTCACTGTAGCCCCAGGCAGTCATATTTCAAGCAAAAAGCAAGATTCATGTTGTTTTCAATAAGATCATTGTTTACCTTCCATTTAGTGTTTTTGTTTTATTATATTATTTTATATTATTTTCATTTTGTTTTTTTTAAGACAGGGTTTTTCTATGTAGTCTTGGCTGTCCTGGAACTTACTGTATAAACCAAACTGGCCTTAAACTTAAGAGATCCTGCCTCTGTCTCCCTAGTGCTGGGATTAGAGACCTGGCTCAGGGTCTTACCCTTGTAATCCTGGCTGGCCTTGAATTTGTGTCATTCCTCTTAACTGCTACTAACATTCTGGGATGACAAGCACAAGGCACCTGGGTAGCTCCATTGAGTTTTTTATAAAGTTAGTGTAGAAAGAAATTTTTTAGAAAATCCTTAACAATGCTAAAAATGTCAAAGGCTGGTCACTGAGGTGGCTCGGGAAGCTGATGATGTGCCTGGAGGGGGAAAGGCTTGCTTAGCCAAAGCCCCAAGTTTGATCCCCAGCACTGCATAGACCAGTCCAGGTGGTACATGTTCATAACTTGTTCATGAACATATCATGTTCATAACTCCCAAGACTTGGGAGCTGTGCCAGGGAGATCAGAGGCAACCCTGGGATACCTGAGGCAGTTTCAATAGAAGATGAAATGCTTTGATAAACTGTTTGTACAGTACATGGTTGATAATCTCAGTTCTCTTGTGTTTAGCATGCTGTGGTCATTTACACAGCAGCTCTGGGATTTTAGTGTATGTCCTTGTGGAGCTCAGATGACAACCTTGTCAGTCCTCCCCTCCACCTTGGGTATGCCAGGGTCAGTTGCTGTTCACCTCTCTGCATGTCAGGAGACTAGGTCTGGGAGCCACTGGGGATTTTCTTGTCTCCCATCTCATCACAGAAGTGCTCGAGTTGCAGATATGTGCTCCTGTGTCAGGTTTTTCTTGGCTTCTGTGGGTCTGAGCTCAGACCCTCGGATTTACTTAAGCCAGTGGGTCAGCTGCTGGTGTGGATGTGATCATCATCATCTTCATACATTGCTGGCAGGAAATAAGTTTGCACAGCCCATTGTGGAAAATATGAAGGTCTCAAAAAGATTAAGTAGGTGGTACAGCTGTGCACCTATACTCACTCCTCGGAGGGGAGATACGAAGGCGGGTGGGCAGAAAGAGATCTTGAGCCAAGGAGCGCAGGGCCAGGCCAGGCAACATGGCAACTCCATCTCAAAAATAATTAGATGGCCGGGCAGTGGTGGCAAACGCCTTTAATCCCAGCACTCGGGAGGCAGAGACAGGTGGATTTCTGAGTTCGAGGCCAGCCTGGTCTACAGAGTGAGTTCCAGGACAGCCAGGGCTACACAGAGAAACCCTGTATTGAAAAAACAAAACAAACAAACAAAAATTAGATGTATTGACACATACCTGTAAACCCATTTGGTGTATATATCCAAAGGGAATTAAATCAATTTGTAAAACAAAACACCTTCTCCACTGTAACACTATTCACAAATAGCAACCCCAAAAGGAAAAGATCTTAAGTGTCCATCAATTGTTGAATAAAGATGAAGTACTACTTACTGTGCACAGCCTGTTTCAGTCATAAAATAAATGAAACCCTAGCATTTGTAATTTGTGGGTGTTCTTAAACATCCCTTACAATTTTTATTACATCTTATCTATATGTGCATGTCTGTGGACATACATGAGCAAAGGGTGCACATGTGAAGGTCAGAGAACCTGAGTTGTTTTTTTCTACCATGTGGGTTCTACCCTCAACCCTGTCCATGAGGCTATAAAGGTTGATCTGATCTGTCAGCTCACACCTGCAGGTCTAGCACTTGGGAAGCTGCTGGAGTAGTTTGAGGCCAGCCTGGGCTACATAGAGAGCAACCGGCCATTTTGAGTAAGTGTATGAGACCCTGTCTCAAACCAAAAAGCAAGAAATAACACAAAACATTGATTTTACAGCTAAGGGTACAGTACAATGGTGTCCAGCCATTGCTGAAGCTGAGGAGGCCAGGCAATGGTGTTGCCTATCAAGTTACCGTTCAGCAGGAAGCAAGAAGTTGTGGTGTACTGTGGCACAGGCAGTGACTATAGTGAACAATTTCGTAAAGCTAGAAAGATTCTGAGTACACACACACACATGGGGCAAGGTGCCAGGCAGTCTGATGGCTGGGGCTATATCTTACTGGCAGAACATTTGCTTAGAATGTACAAGGTCCCTAGGCTCAATCCTTAGTACAAAACAAAAACAAACCCCAACAAAACAGACCCACAGAACAAGAGTCCAAAGTCAGTCTGGGTTACATGGTAAGACTAGAAAAACAAAACCACCCCAAAGGGCAGGAGAGATGGCTTAGTGGCTCAACTGTTGAAGTATATTGAATTTGGTTCCTGACACCCAGCTGGGGCAAGACTACAAAAATCACCTGTTAAGTCCAGTCCCAGAGGATCTGGCACCCTCTTCCGGCCTGCACATGGGCACTACACTCATATGCATAACACCAGACACAAACGACCATTATTTTTAAAAAGGAAAGGATAATGGTAAGATGCAACATGGCCTTCTGGGGGACCAGTAAACAGGGTGGAGACTTCCTGCTGTCTGATTCCTCTACACAGCAAGGTGCAGGTTGGGACCAATCAGACACTAGCATTAGTAACAGGTTGGAAAAAAAAAACCACATGTACTATGAAGGGCCGTGGGTATTTTTAACGGTTATATAAAGTACAAAGCACCTGGCAGTACCTAACAAATAGTAATTAAAACAAAACAAAAGCCTCTGTCTTCCAAACACTACATTCATACAGTTTTTAAAAATCCCTATCATGTATGTTTATAGGAGTGGGTACCCATGTACCACAGCGCCTATGTCATTAAAGGGCAACCCTGGGGTCGGCCCTTCCCCCTTGCCCCTTGAGTCAGTGTCGTTCGTGGCATACAGGTCTCTGCCTTCTATCTCACTGGAGCACCTCACTGTACAACACTGGAGTTATAGATGCACATGCAGCATCTAGACTTACTTGGGTTCTAGGGATTCAAACTCAAGTCCTCAGGCTTGTGGAAGCCCTTAACTCACTGGAGCTATGTCTCTAGCTTACACATTTTTGTTAAGCAACATTCAGCATATAGGTAGTTTGGGGGTTAAATGGGGAAGGGGGCAGGCACGGGTTCTGTGGTTGTTGGCATAACAAATCTATAGGCTACAAAAAAACAAAAACAAAAAAAAAGTGGAAGAAACTAAATTCAAACACCAACACCAACAAAGTTGGGAAACTGCAAGTTACAAAGGAACACCACTCTGAGGTGATCAGTAGCCAGGAACCTGTCACAGGAGTGGGGCTGCAACTATAGTGAAGGCCGGGTGAGCTTCAAGAATGAGCCAGATAATGTGAGCAACCTGGTAAGATTAGACAGTTCTGTGCACCAAATCTTTAGTCAATGTGGGAAACAGGATGGAGTTATGGATCTCATCGAGTAGGAATTAAGAGTATAGTCTTGCTGGATGACCTCAAAGTAAAAGTGGGAGGATGTTGCACGTGGGCATCAGTGGTCAGAACAGCTTAGCCCTGACAGCAATGTGTGTGCTTGGCATCAGGGCAGGGCTGAGCTGTCACAGCAAAGCTCATACGGCTCAAAGGCAACATCTCTGGATGACCTGCACACCTGTAGCACTTGTGTTACTTTGGCTCAATGGTGACAAGTGCTTGTTGCTCTTGCATAGGACCTGAATTTGGTTCCCAACATCCACATGAGGCAGCTCACAACTACCTCTGACTCCAGCTGGTTACAGAAGGCTCCAATGCTCTCCTCTCCCTCCATGGACACATACACTTTAAAACAGAAAAAAAAAAAAATAAAATAAAAACAAAAAACGGGGGTGGGGTGTTATCACTTAGAATTTTAAATGCATGTTGCCCTAAACACCACATCCAAGTGTCTTGACTCAAAGCCAAGAACCAGAAAGTATACGGAGCACCACACACATGACACTCCAAGCACCTTGTTGCTAGATACACCTTCGTTTTGCTTCAAAGTCCTTGGTTCCTGCACAGCACCTAAGGACAACAGACTAGCAGTTTAACCATGGACTGTGACAAGCCCTATTCATGCCAGGTTCTCTAAAACCACTTAACCTGTCCCCAAATCCTTTTAAGTGCCCTCACTGAGTTCCATACACAGTAGTGAAGGAGACCTCTCCAGGCTCACACTACTACTTGCTTTTGTCAGTGGGGCAGAGACACAACCACACGGCTTAAGTGGATTCTGTTTCATCAAGGAATTTAATATTGACCTAGCAGAACTCCAAAAAAAAAAAACCATACAGCTAGAAAAGCCCAATTCCTCATCGCTGGGAGTTAAGCACCCTGCCTTCCATTTTAGAAACCCAATTTCTAATTACTAGAAACAAAGACCTTCCACCAGCCCCCTCTGAAGTACATTTTCGCTGTTTAGAATTTTGTCTATTCAGCTTGACCTATAGGCTCAAAGGATCTTGGAAAGAGAAGAAATGGCACACTACTGTCTTTAAATAATATGCATTTTCAACAAGTGAAAAGTTTACTGAAAACTTTTATTGTAATCAAAAAGTGACATAACGGGGCTGTAATGAGTTCAGCAAATCATTCTGCTGATATTTTTGAACTGATATCAGCATTTGCCAGGCAATTAAAAAAATTCAAATGTGAAAATTTCACAGTACAGTAAACTCCACCCCAACTAATTAATGGTGGTTAAAAATAATAGGCCCTAGCAAATAGCAAAACCTCTCATGTTCCATGGTCACAACTCACAATTCTGTACAAAAGTTCGTTATAAAGCTCTGATGTAAAAATGAAATAATCAAGCAGCAAATACTTTAAGTGCAGCACAGGGTCTTCCATTCATTATTTACAAGGCTGGAATCTCTTTACATTATAACAGAATTTAATACAGATGACTTAGTAATTAAGTCAATTAAAACATCCGTCCTTCACACAGTGACAGATTTCCCTTTTTGGTCATCTTTCTCCTTCTCCTTGTCTTTGTTCTTCTTTGCCTTCTTCTTCTTGTGTTTGTGTTTCTGGCTCTTCTCCACATCACCATCCGTGCCTGCGTGCTTCTTATGCTTCTTGTGCTTTTTATGCTTCTTGTGCTTTTTCTTGTCCTTCTTCTTTTTCTTCTTTTTGCTGTCTTGGCTTCCCGCTGAGCTGGCACTGCTGCTGTGGCTTCGGGTCTGGCTACCGGAAGGGCTTTGACTTCTACTTGGACTAACACTGGGGCTACTTTGGCTCTGGCTCCTGTCTGCACCTGGCTGGCTGGCTGTTGCTACGGTCAAGCTCTCTTTCGCTTTCTCTGCTGTTTTCTCTTTCAAGTCCTTGGAGATAGTGGCAACAGCTTCTTCTTCCTTCACAGACACATTACTCTCACTGTCGCTCTCATTATAGTCCGGTTCAAAAGCAGCCTCATCAGTCTCTCTAGTTAGATCAGAAGAAAGCCTAGAGGAATGACTAAGCTGGGGTTTTGGCTTGACGGTGCTCTTCTCAACCTGCCCAGCAACCAGCTCCTTTTCAGTGGGAGGGTCTGGTGGGTTAGGTATATATGGCAGTTTGCTGCCACTAGACTCTTTCCCGTTTCGAGCTTCAGCAGCATGCTTCTCCCGTTCCTTCCCAGAGTTTTTATCTACAGACTTTGTCTCTTCACATGAGCGTTTAGTTTCGTAGGAGGCTTTATGATCATGAGGCTTTTTGTCTCTTGGGGGACTAGAACTACTTTTTTTCAACTCTGTCCCCTTTTTAGGTAAATCTCTCTCCTCCCTCAGCTTACTTTTCTGTCCAGATAAAGAATCTTTACTCCGAGGAGGAGAGTCTTTTCTTCTTGCTAATTCACTTCTCTCGTCTCTTCGTTTGGAACTGGAATAATCTCTGCTCTCGTAGTCCATTTTCTTGTCTCTACCAGGGGTAAAGTCTTTACTTGAGGAACCACGAACAGACTCATGCTTCTCTGAAGTCCTGGTCTCTTTGGAAGACTGAGAGAGATTTTTAAAATGTCCTTGTTCACTCAGGCGGTCCCCAGTGTTCTCCTTATCTGGCTGGACACTGCTCTTCCTCTTGTCAGGGTTGTCCTTCTCTGACCCTGAGTGATCCCGGTCCTTGGCTCTCCCCTTCTCACTGGACACAGAGCCCTTTGAGCTTCTGAGCTCGTGCTGCATCATCTCATGGCTCACCTCCTTGGTAAGCTTCTGCATGTTCTCGGACTGCTCACTTTCTCTCTCAGGGTACTTCACTGTAGCTGATGGCTTAGTAGTAACATTTTTTATAATACTAGATGGTCTCCCTACACTCTGTATAGGTTGTGTGGCTTTAACATCTTCTTCTTCAGATTCAAAGTCATCTTTATCCCATTTGGACTGAGGAACCTGAATCATAATTATAACATCTTCAGCAGGAGCTGTGTTATCATTATTATATTCCTCCATAGTTTTAATGACTGTTCGTTTTGTATCTGTCTTTTCTTCAGATTTCCTCACAGGACTGCCTCCAGTTGAGCTTGTACTAAAACAAATGAATATACTTTTAATTAATAAAAAGTTTACTACTACTAAAACACTGGCAAGTAAATTTTTAAAAAGCTAGCTTAAAATAGGATGTCTTTTTAAAGTTAAAATTCTTCTGCCCTAAGAAAGACACACACGATCAAACTACAATAACTAATGTGGTTCACCTCTCCCTGACTTGCAACGGTGCTGCAACCAGGCTCATCTGTCTAATCTCCATGATGCAGACTCTTAAGAACATAAAAGTTACATGCATGGATAAGATCAAAGGACATCATTTCCCATAAAGAACAGTTGTTGCTGCCGCCCCACCTCCCAACCCAGACCTCAGCCTCCATACCTGGTGTAATCCACAAGTGTGGAGCTGGCGCCTTCAGTTCCAGCTACTTTCCGTTTGGCCTTTCCCTTGACTTTTTCCTGTTTGATTTTGCTAGATGTTGACTCTAATTTTTCAGAGGGTTCTTTTGTAGTAGATGTGTTTTCTGCATTTCCAATTTTTTTTCCAGTTTCTCTGTTGAGTTTGATTTTTTTGGCTGGGGTAGTTGAAGATGCAATCTTGTCCTTTTCTGGGGTCCTTTCCAGCTTTTCACCATCACTTTCCAGTTTCCGCTTTGGTGATGGTTTCACTATTTCTGCTCCTTCTACTTTAGAGATTTTCGTTGACAAGGACTCAAAATCTTTATCTACACTCTTTTCTTCAGTTTTTCTCTTTCGTTTCTCTCCCTTGCTCTCGAGTGGTTTATTTTTCTCAGGCTTCTTGGCCTTCTCGTCCTTGCTGGCTGGCTTTTCTGCCTTGGTGTCTTTGGAACAGTCCTTTTTTACCTTCTCCTCCTTGACTGGCTTTGCCTCTTGGTGCTCTTTTGCAGATTTAGAGTGGGCTTTTCTAGGGGTTCCTGTGACCTTCTCATCCTTCTGAGAGGATGAGGAAGGTTTTACAGAGTCGGTCTTTGTAGCCTCCTCTTTGGCTTTTTTGAGTGGAGGCTCAGACCGAGGAGATTTTTCACGGTCTCCGTCTACCTTTTCTTGGGGTCCTTTAGAAGGTTTTAAAACATTGTCTTTCTTGGCTGTAGCAGACCCATCACTTTTCCGTTTGGTCTTGTCACTTTTTACTTTTGGCTTATCCTTTTCTCTCTTGTCTTTTTCAGATACTGACTTGAAAGTGATAGATTCTGCATCCATTGGTTCATCCCTAACAGGTGTAGCATCGTCTCTGCTTGGGAGAACAAACAGTGTATCTGTCTTAGTCTCATCAATCCCTGATGAGTCCCTGGATTTCCTTGAAGTCTCCAGTAGTTCTGGGTTCAGGAAGCTCTCGCTCTCTTCCCCCTTTCTTCGTTTCCTGTGCTTCTTATGCTTGTTTCCTTTGCCATCTCCTGGAACATTCTCACTCTCCTTCTCTTTTGATTTTGGATTATCTTTTGGATTGTGACTGTCTCTTGTTGAAAGTTTTTCTGGATAGTTGCCACCTAGATTTCTATTTCTATGACTTTGTCCAGCAGCATAATCTTCTCTGCGCCCTCTAGTGAAGGGTGAATTTCTGATATTAAGAGGTAAGAGTCTCTCTGGAGAAAAGTCCTCTCTGTTGGCCGAGGGTCTAGCCTGTGCTCCCACTGCGTACCCTTTGTAGTACTTCTCATACCACTCCCGGTATTTCCTCTCCCATTCCCGGTAGCGTTCTTTCTCAAATGGGTCTCTAAAGTCGACACTCCGCCCATAATAGGCTTTGATGTCATAAGGGGGTGGAACTTCTCTGTATCTATTAAAATACTCACGCTCTGTTTCTCCTTGAGGTACATTGCGTTTAGTGGGAGACTGTCCCCTAAATGCTTGAGGAGATCTCGACCGTGAGTGATATCGTCTATAGGGAGGTGACCTTGACCTAGATCGGTGGTATCCATGAGATCTGGACCGTGACCGGTAATTGCGGCTCTTGCCTCTGCCTCTCCTGGGGTATGGGGGCGATCGTGAATAGGAGCGAGAGTGTGAGCGGCTGAAGGACCGAGAGTAAGAGCGTGAACGTGTTGAGCCAGACCTTGACTTTGAGTAAGTGTATGAACTTCTTGAATACGATGACCCACTATAGGGAGATTTAGACCTAAAAACAAAAGCACAGTTGATGGTTGAGAAATATACACAAAGGAAAAACAGTCAGTCTAGTATTCTTTTCTCACGGTTTTATCTTTCTTTGCATCAAGTTTCGTCTTTGATGATTAAAGAGGTGCAGTGACCTCTACTGGAATGGAATAAAGTACACAAGTCACTTAGTACAAAACAAAAGCCAAGGCTTGACATCAGAGTGGAGTGCATTAATGTACCGTGAGTTTTATGAGCTATTAACATCAAACAAATGCCAATTAAAATTTCACTTCCTGTCTGATTATTTAGGTAGGAATCCATTTTTTATCTTACACTAGCCAATAGTCTAGCTTCAAAAGGAACCACATTTTAAGTGTTTAGGCTAAAAAACAAAGTCTTTAAACAACCTTCCAGGGACCCTCCGTGATTTGTCTCTTCTCTAACCACACAGGCACTCACTCTACCACTACTTTTCACTGCACAGGTTAATGTTACAGCAAAGGCCCTCAGAATCCTCTTTGGCTAGTCCCTTAGGTCTTTTTTTCCTTCCATAAACATTTCCCATTTATTTCATATTATGAATAACTCCAAGGGACAAGGACAACTTAGTCCCCATGAATGCTAGTTCTACACAGTAGAATTTACAGAGATGATTTTAATGGACATACTGGGGAATAAGCTACATCTCCTCCATTCTATAAACCTAGATCGAATCAGAAAAATCTCCTAAGTGCAATGGTATTTATATCCATAGGTAATCCCTGGATATTCAAAGTCCCATTTGTAATTCTGTTGTGAAGGCTTGCAAAACACTAACCTGGAAAATGAGCGCCTACGCTCCTTTTGAATCTTTTTGTATTCCATCAATTCCTTAGCAAAATCATTTGTAAACTCATCTAGCTTGGACTTTTTCTTTTCCCTAGTAAAATAAAGTTAAAGAGTGAAAGTTAACAAAAACCATTTAAGAAAACTAACAAGACAAATGTAATTAGATCATGAATGAAATGAATGAAATTGCCATTAGTTTTCTACGTTAAAACTATGAATAACTAGGTATCCCTGAGGAAGTTGCTTGTATGGCTTTGGTTTAAATTTTAGGTGAATTTTCTTTACTAACTGGAAACACTAGAAAATGTTTCCAAAATACCTATTTAATAATGTTATATCAGAAAATGAAAAAAGTGTATGATAATTCCAAACTAAAATACTCACTCTTCCTTGAGTCGTCGTTGCTCTCTATAGAACTCTTCCCTGGACAGAGGAGGTGCTTGTGTGGTAGGGATGGTATTTGAATGGGCAGTCTGCACTCCTGACGATACCCAAGGTGTTGATATATTGGCAGGAGCTGGTGGAAACCCTGGAGGAGGGACACTATATCCTGCTGGTGGAGGCTGGCCAGGAGGAAACTGAGGAGAAAACTGTGGGGGAGGTACACCTGGAGGAAGGGGAAGCGTATGGGGAGGAGGAGGATACAAAGGAGGTGGTGGAACAGGCACAAAGACTGGAGTTGCTGGTAGTGATGGGCCTTGAGTCCTCTGTGATCGTTCGCTGTGGTGTCGCCCGCGGTTTATACTTCTGGAGAGATAAATTCCAAGGTATTATACCTTTACATTTAATTCATCTGAGACAAATGAGGTTTCCTCTTTCTGTTTATAATTATTTTCCAGAGTACAAAAACTGGAGTAGAATCAACTATTTCAGTACAAATGCAGTTAAGGTGTATTTGTACACATTAGCCCTACAGGACAGGTATGGGGATACAGGTCTACAGCCTCAAGTACTCAATAGGCTGGACAATCACTCTAGTCTTTGAGTTTGAGACCAGTTTGGGTAAATAACCAAGAACTTGGCTAAAAACAAAAACCTCTCAACAACTTTATTTCCAAATCCCGGACCTTCTGCAAGTAAGTAGCAAGTGCTCTTAACCCCTGAACTACCTCTCCAGCTCCAAAAATTCTGATTTTTAAGGCCTTTATCAACTGACAGGAAACATATTTGGAAGGAAGCGACAGGTTACATAACATGGCTGTGACCTAGTTCTCCCCCAGATGCTTTTCTAGACTCAAAGTTTACATTAACAAAAACCACTGTGACTTCCTTTTAGAGGATGTGGGTGAAACCAAACCAAACAGAACCATACTAATTCCAATATTTGTAATCAAAACTGAAGATATTAACATATTCCCACCCACCCCCACCAAAGTTAAACAGAAATACTAGTGCTAAAGTATCTGAATTGTCCCAAAGAATCTGAGTGCTTTTGCTAAACTAATTGGGCAAGTGGTGTGTAAGACACCAGGTGATCAGACCTGTCTGCCCAGCATCATATCCATGATTGAGTACACACCCCCTTTGTTTAATGCAATCTGTCATGATATTAGTCATTCTGAGTGGCCCACTAGAAGATCAGCCATAGCCTTTATCAAGTTCAGAAGTTTCTGCATCCTGACTTAAATAACTATCACCATACAAAACCTAGGCTTTTTGAGTTAACACTGTTAACATTAACAGATCTCTTGGTCTCTTCTTTTACAAAAGAGAAGACAGAGAAAGACTGAGTTAAAGAAACACAATGTTTCTTCCATCTAGAACCTGAGCTGGCTAACTTTCATAAGCTGTATCCTGCCATACACCAATACAGACCAAGTAATCAGTGTAAGGAATACAAAGAACAGTCTGAGGGCTAAGGAGATGGCTGTGAGTAGGTAAGGGTGCTCGCACAAGTGCAAGGAGCGGAGCCCAAGCCCCCAGCACCACTTAGGAAGCCAGGTGTGGCTATGCATGCCTACATTTAACCCCAGTGTTGTGGGGGCAGAGAAAGGCAGACTACTGGGGCTTGCTGTCCACCAGTCCAGCTCCAGTTTTGGTGAGCTCCACTTTCTCAACAGTAAGGCAGGGAGTGATAGAGCAGGGTACCTGACATCCTTTTGGGGTCTCTGTAAGCATGTATTCTCATATATACATGAGCTTATACACCAAAGATGGGCATACATATCAAAATGTAATTTATGTTTTGCTATGTTCCTTCCCTCCTTCCTCAGACAGATCTTGTTTGTTAAGTCATGCGAACTGGCTTCCAACTCACAATCTTCCTGCCTCAGCCTCCCAAACACTGGGTTTACAGGTGTGCTCTATACTTCTCAATAAACATTTTGTAAACATACCTTCAAATGAGACTTTATTTTGCATCTGGTAGATATTGAACCAGGCAAGAAACTAACCATTGAACTGTATGTAACCTTCAGTTTCCAAATTTCTTAAGGAAAATTACTAAAGACTTGTTAAGAGAAGGAGAGCAGATGGCGTCTCCATCCTCATCATTCATGTGTTATTTCTTTGTATACTTCCCAGTGCCATGGGATTATTTCCCCAGAGTTTTAGCATGCTTACCTGTAACAGCTTCTTTCTCCTCTTCTAATTTGCTGTGGTGGAGAAACTAGGTACCCAAGCTTGTTGGAACTGTGAAAGATTTAAAACAAGCCAAAAAGACCTGAGTACTTATTTGTCTTAGGTATAATATATCATTATTACATTACAACCTATCAGTGCCCACACTTTAAAGTATCTATTTTAACTTGCTTTGAAAACTTTCCTAATCTTAAACTCTATATTTACTTAAGATGACTTTAAGGATGATGTAGTCTTGATGCAGAGTATTTTCTCTATTTTTATTAGTATTGTACAAATTATATAAACTTAGTGTTTAGAGAAGAGACCTTTACTTTGCAAGGCACTATGTAGGTATTTTACATGCTTAAGTAGAATATTCAGTGCAAAAAATGAGAAAATAGAAGTTGAAGAGAAACTTATACACAGTCCTGTATCCAGTAAATGGATGCCAACTCCAGTATGTCTATCTCTACATTCAAACACAGGCACACCTGTGTCTAAATTTCATATGCTTTCTAATGATATATTCTACTAGTCTCTTATCAGTCTATTTTCTCTACAAGAAATTTGGTTTATCTTTTCAAACAAAAGAAAACAAAATTTAGGATGTAAGTTTCATAGAAATTTCTTCATAAACCTAATTTAAAAAACACTTAAATTCATGTGTATGAGTATTTTGCCTAAATGTATGTGTGTACCAGGTACATGCACTGGCAACTGCAGTTTCAGAAGAGGGCATTAGATACCCTGGAGCTAAGTTACAGACACTGGTGGGTGCTGGGAACCAAATTCAGGTCCTCTGGAAGACCAAGCGCTCTTAATTACTTAGCCATCTCTCTCGCCCAAGCCTAATCATTTTTAATGGCATAAAGCATGCCACAGACATCAATATTCTTTATGTCAGGTCAGGAAAAAATGAGGAACTTTATGCGGTAGACATTAATCTTACAATGTATTTGTTTACTAAATTCAATTTTGATCATCCAAATTAAGACAGAAAAGAGTTCAACCATTTAGGAAAGTTAAGAATCTGGAAAACTTAAATATGGATCAACTTACTAATTCGAGGCCCTTTCAAGATCCAAATGTTCTAAAGGCAGAAAAGGACTTAAAAGTTTGTATTTCACTGTTTTGGAGAACTACAAAGTGACCTCTGAAATGGGTTTAAAGTTCATGAGTCCACTTAATGCAAACTTCTTTTTTTGAGATTTTCAGATAGAAATCTGAAATATTTGTAGACATATCAGACAACATAAAAGTACTGAAAGAATTAAGGGTGTTGTGAGCACATAAAATGTGGTTAAAAGTCTACTTTGTTTTTTTAAAACCATAAAACATCTAATTTTATAAAATTAAAATTTATTGAACTTCACAGACTATACACAGGGCCATCCAGTCAAGAGAAGTAAAAAATGTAATATTAAATCAAAACTGGATGAAATTAATCATTATGCACACAGTGCCACAGTGACTCTGAAGGCAGCTCCTGTTGAGAAGTGCTACAAAGCTCTTACCTAAGACTGTTGCTACCTCTATATGCAGTTTGCCTTTGTTCAACTGGTTATACATTTTACCATACATAATCCATTTAAAGATTCAATCAACGATGTTACTAGAGGAAGGTCAGTCAACATACCGAGTATAGATTTAGGAAGTCAAAAGTGATGGGCTGGGGGCAAAGCTCCAGGGCAGAATACATCCCTAGCTGAAGTATTCCCTGTGCTGAAGCCCTGCACTCAATTCCTAGTAACACACCAACCACACATGGAGTTATGTGTACATTTTCTCTTGTATAAACTGTCTCAAACCAAGTTTTTCAAATATGATTATTTTCAGAAAATAATTCAACATATAAATCTGAATTTTTGACATTAAAAACTATACTAAACTGGCCTATTTAAAGAAATTTACAATAAAAAGCATTCAGCAAGAGCCTGTCTAATTTGAAGTTGACACGTTTTTTAGTTCAGAGGCAGGTATCTGAGGTTATTTTGAACATGTACTTACTGTTCCCAACCTGGTCGACCACCACCTGGACGAGCAGCATTTATTCTTACTGGACCTTATAAACAAAACAACAAAAATGATGAATATGAAATTCAATCTTAATTATTTCCTAAAGGGAAAAAAAATACCCAAATCAAAATTAATTTTACTCACCAGTTGTGGGGATCAACTGTCCATGTAATAATGACTGTCCCAACAAAGACGGAGTACCAAGGACTGGCACCTGGTAACCCTTTAGGAGTAATCACACACACAAAACAGGAATAGTTAAAGTTTAAAAAGTCAAAGCAAAAATAAAAAAGTATGTATATGTGTAAAAAGACATCTAGATTTTGAAGGCAGTAAAACATACCTTTTCTTCCATAAGAGCAGTAATAGCAATCGAAGAGGCCCCCTTTGAATGCTCTGATGTAAGTGCCGCAGCTGGTAATAACTTATTATCAGAATCCCTAGAAAACAATGTAACAGAAGAAAACGTCACCACAGTGGATGATAACGAATAAAATGACAACTACTACTAATACTGCTTATCTAGTATATCCATACCCAGCGTGAAGAATTAGTGATGATGCTCTTATCTGAGGAACGTCAAAGGCCTGGGACTCTAAAAAGCTCTTCATGCATAACATAAAGTGGGGCCAGCGAGAGGCTTTATTTAGTAGGAGCATTACATGCAGGTCTAACAATGGGAATTCGCTCCTCAACTGAGTCCTTCCAGTCACCCTCTATCCCTCCCCACAGCTGGGGCCGCCACACTCCTGCATATACACTAAAAAAAAAGTTGGAATTGCCCGAAAATGATACAGATGATACATAATAGAAAAATAAGTGCAGAAATATAAAACTTAAAAATACAGCTACCAGGGCTGGTGAGATGGCTCAGTGGTTAAGAGCACTGACTGCTCTTCCAGAGGCCCTGAGTTCAATTCCCAGCACCCACATGGTGGCTCACAACCATCTGTAATGAGATCCAATGCCCTCTTCTGGTGTGTCTGAAGACACAAGTGTACTCATATAAACAAACAAACAAAAAAAACAGCTACCAGCCAGGCAGTGGTGGCGCACACCTTTAATCCCAGCACTTGGGAGGCAGAGGCAGGCGGATTTCTGAGTTCAATGCCAGCCTGGTCTACAGAGTGAGTTCCAGGACAGCCAGGGCTACACAGAGAAACCCTGTCTCAAAAAACCAACCTCCCCCCACACCCCCCAAAAAATACTGCTACTCTTTAATATGGTTCCTTATGTTGTTGTGCCCTCCAACCATAAAACTATTTGTTACTACTTTTTAAGTGTAATTTTGCTTCTGTTATGATTCATAATGTAAATATCTGTGTTTTCTAATGGTTTTAGGCAACCCCTATGAAAGGGTCAAATTTCAAAGAGGTTTCAACCTACAGGTTAATAAGAACCAACCATTGCTCTAAGAGAATTCTTTGTATTTATTTCCTTTACTGATTAAATAAAGGCTAACCTAGAACAAAGGGTTATCTTATATATGTTAAGTTTTTTTCTTTCTTTATTTTAAAGATTTTTATTTGTTTTATATATATGACAAGTACACTGTAGCTGTCTTCAGACACACCAAGAGAGGGCATCAGATCCCGTTACACATGGTTGTGAGCCACCATGAGGTTGCTGGAAATTGAACTCAGGACCTCTGGAAGAGCAGTCAGTGCTCTTAACTGCTGAGCTATCTCTCTGGAGCTCATGATTTCACCTTTAAAATTTTCTTTCAGTATGTATGAAACAGGACCTGACATCTGAGTTTTGAAAGTTAGCTGATCTTTTAAAAAAAGATTTATTTATTTTATGGAAATGACTGCTCTATCTATATGTACATGTGCATGCCAGAAGAGGGCATCAGACCCCATTACAGATGGTGGTGAGCCACCATGTGGTCGCTGGGAATTGAACTCAGGACCTCTGGAAGCACAGACAATGCTCTTAACTGCTGAGCCACCTCTCCAGCCCCCAGGGCTGGCTAACTGTTAAGAGAATGCATGTGTTAGTGGACCACAAAACCCACTGTTGCTTTAGGAGCTCACCACGGCTTACTCTTTCTCCCTCCCCCAACCCCACCCTGCCTGGCCTCCTTCGGTCTTTTTAGATAGGATTTTTTTCTTCTGTGAAGCCCTAGCTGTTCTGGAACTCAGAAATCCTCCTGCCTTTTCCTCCAGAGTCCTGGGATTGAAGGCATGTGCCGTCAGTGCTAGGCTGAAATTTAGTACTTAAATAAGCACAGGGGTCCATTAAAGAAGGTACTACTTTAGGGCTGGGCTGGAGAGATAGCTCAGTGTTCAGAGCATCAGGTACTCTTTTAGAGGACCCAGGCTTTATTCCCAGTACTCATATAGCAGCTCACAACTATCTGTACCTCAGATCTAACTAAGTTCCCACCCCACATCCCCTTTGGCCACTGCAAACATAGACAAAACACTCATACACATAAAATAATAAAATTAGGGGGAAAAATGAACTTTTAACTTAGCAACTAGGAGGTAGCCAGAGGTAAATCCCTGAATTTAGAGGCTAGCTTAGGTCTACATAGTGAGACCCTACCTCAAAAATAATAACTATCATCAAAACAAACAACAACAACAACAACAAAAAAAAACCCAAAAATCTACACCACTAACCCCGTTTGTTTTCAGTAAGAGATACAGACTTACCGAAAGGGTCCATCTGATTTTTCTGAATGGACTGATATAGATACTGTTGCAGTTATATCAGGTACTGGAGCTGGGGCAGAAGATGGATTTCCAGGCACAGAAGGAGCCAAGGAAGGTGGATTTGAAGTTAATGAAGATATAGAGGGAGTTGGGTGAGCTGAGGAAGATGTCACTGGAACCATCAGAGGATCCTGCTGTCTTGATATGGGAGATCTCATCAGAGGCTGCAGGTTCCGCTGAAGGAGTGGTCTTGGTGGTGGTACTGGGGGTGGAGGTGGAGGCAACTGTTTTCGTAGTCTTTTGGTATAGCCAGTTTCATTTTTAAAGTTATTAACCGCCTATAGACACCAAACATAAAAATGCACAATTTGTAATGTATCACTCACTTAAATTGGTTCATTCAGTAAAAACGCTAAAGATACTTTTGAGTAAAAAAGGGTACAAAAGCTACCTGTCGTAAAAACTTGTTGGCAATTAAAGCATCAGGAGAAACATCATTTTGATGACATGTTGGACACGTATGTTCGTCTGACTCCAGGAGTGCTGTTCTTATACCTATGTATGACAAGATGTTAAACATGAGCTGGCACAGTAGCAACTTGGTGTTGACATAGTGAATTAATGACACCTCCTGGCCAAAATCATGAGACTGCCTCAAAAACAAACAAAAGTAACTTTACTGACGAGAAGAAAGGTCTGATCCTCTGGAACTGGAGTTAAAGATGATTGTGAGCTGCTATGTGGTACTGGGAACTGAACTTAGGTCCGGTGAAACAGCAGCCAGCACTTAATAGATGAGCCATCTCTCCAGCCCCAGATATGTTTTTTTGAGAGAAGGTCTCACTGTGTAACCCAGGCTGGCCTTGAACTCACAGATTTCCTCCTGCCTCCACCTCCAAGTGTTTGAGTTAAAAAATGTGCCACCCTACATGGACCTCAAACAAATGTTTAAACAGAAAATGCATTAACAAATACTCATCTTTATTTAGCTAGCAATCAAAATATACAAAAAAAAAAAAAAACTAAGATGAGTAACAAATATTATATATGCCTTTAGTTTTTAAAATGGCTTTAAAAAAACTGGGTATTAAAAAACAAAACAAAGTAAACAAAGACCTAAATAGGGTCAGTGGTTAAGAGCACTTACTACTCTTACAGAGGACTGGGGTTCAGTTTCTAGCACCTACATGGAAGCTCACAGTTGTTTCTAACTCCGCTTCCAGGGTATCCCATATCCTGTTCCGTGGCTTCCAAGTCACCAGACCACACACAATACAGAGACATATATATGCAGGCAAAGCAATCTCTCCTCTGTCTGTCTGTCTCTGTCTCTCTCTCTTACACACACACACACACACACACACACACACAATCAATCTAAGGGTCTTGTTAAAAAATAATGATAAAAGAAAGATGAGAGTAGATATTAAATTGAAGGCGAGCTTAAGCTAAAAAAAAAAAAAGTAAATTAACAAAGTAAAAAAACAGACCAGTTATTAAAACCCATCAGCCACCATGAAATCCACACCTCTACAAGGGTTCCCATCTCTTACACTCATCACAGTAACTGTTTCCACAGCAGGGGATGACAACGGCATCAGTCATAATGTCTTTGCAGATGAGGCACAAGAGCTCGTCTGGGATAGGATCGTCTTCTTCTGAAGATGAGGATGGTTCCTCTGGTAGAAAGGGTGGTTTCTCTTTCTTCCCAATTGCATAGGCCTCTCTGTAAAAGACAGTTTTGGCATTTAAGATTGTCAGAAAGTAAAGTGGACATGCTCTATGCTCAATATACTACATCATTACAGGAAGACATAATTTCAGTACAGTGACTGTGCTAAGACAGGCATGGCTTTCAATGTTAAAGGGCAGTTATATCTATACTATACAGACACAAAACAGATTTACACACAATTAAAAGTAAAGGAACACTTAAAAGAAATTGAAAGGATCTTAGGATCCTTAACTCTAGGAAGTAAAGGCCAGGGGTACGTGTTAGGCTACCAGAATTTCTATGTGCCAGACACAGACAGAATTTGAACTAGGAGAATACCCTAAGTCACAATTTTCCTTTACCAAATATTTCTCGTGAAAAACAAACAAACAAAACAACAACAAAAAGACCAAAACCACCTTCGCCCACTTTCTAGCATTCTGTACGAGCCATGCAGACACCAGACTAATGCCACATGATGGGAACTCAGTATCTATAACCAGGCCCTCAACCCATCTATATAACTAATGATCTGCCTGTAACTACTTTAAAAGATCAGTCTACATAAGTTAAACATGATTTAATGACCATAATGCATTACACAAATATGAAAGAACACAACATTACACATTCTGGGTCCAGTGTTTTTGTAGAAATGCATTTTCTAGGAATGGTGGGAATTAAATATATTTCAGAACACACAAAAAGTTATTCTCAGACTTGCCTCTGCTGCTTCTACAGCCCCCCGCTTCTCCATACTCAGTTGT
This sequence comes from Rhynchomys soricoides, assembly GCA_019843965.1. Classification (NCBI taxonomy): domain Eukaryota; kingdom Metazoa; phylum Chordata; class Mammalia; order Rodentia; family Muridae; genus Rhynchomys; species Rhynchomys soricoides. The sequence continues at coordinate 3,600,985 of JADRCH010000042.1, forward strand.
AAACCATAGGAATTCTTAGAGAAAACCCTTATTTCATTTAGGAACAGGATGTGCTCATCTCAGTGCTGAAATGAAATAGTCTCAGCTGGATGGAGGAGGGTACCTTAGGTGTGTTATTTGTGTTGCAGCTGCTCCATAGACATCACCACGATTCCACAAATAAGTATCAATTTGCTTATGCCCCATTGTTCCCAATTTGTGAAAGAGGAGTCTCCCACTGCCCAAGAGAAAAGAAAAAAGGGAAAAACAAAAAAGAGGGAGGGGAAGAAAACAGAGGATAGAAAAAGAAACAGAAGAAGAGTCTGAGTTGCTTATCAGTGGTGTTAGTGGAAAGAGTGAATGTTTCATTTAAAATATTTGGGCTCCCATCTCTCCCCAGTATGGGCTGTGTGTCTGACACAAATGGGCTTTTCTCCCCCAGGACTCAAAAACAATGAATTATTAGTTAGGGTTCACAGGTGGTGTTAACTCTTCCAACACAAACATCTACTCTTTAAGAACTTTCACATAATATAGATGAAGCAGTCTGCTCTTAAATTGACTGCAAAAATCAATTGCAATTTAAAATTGTTCCATAGCGTTTATGACATCTCTGAATTAGACAGATATAGCATAACAACAGACTGCTATAAGATGAACCACAGAAAACTCAGGATGGTGGCTGATGAAAGCAGAGGAGTGAGCAGAGCCTGTGAGTGGGGCTGGAGCGGAGTAACAATCATTCTTATTGTAAACCATCTGAATACTCGAGTACACATATGTCCCTAAATGCTACAGCTGTTCAGCAGCAACCCCACCTGCTCACCATGCTACACCTCAAACTCAACATTCGTGTGCACAGCCCGGGAACTGATCTGTCACTTAGGACAGGGACACCTAGCCTCTAAAATGGCATTACTCAAAGGATGTTTTAAGATCTTAACTTTGTGATCTTCTGAAAGGCTAGTTTAACAATGCAGAATCAGAATCTTATCACAATTTCTAAATAAAAACTGGAGGTTCATGGCAGAGAATCTAGAAGCACAGCCTAGAGAACACTTAAAATATACCTGACCTGTGTGTTCAAGCTGTAGGAGACAGTAAAAGAAGATAGCCAAGTACATCATTAAGAGCAGATTTATAGGACAGTAAATTGAATCAGACCACCAGATTTTCCTGTTTGTTCCACAAAGGCACAATGATAAACACACACACACACCGTACTAAGAAGGAAAAAACTGGCTTAAAAATACAATCTGAAAGCATATTAAAAAAAAATCACTGAAGACTGGTCTGGTGGTGCACCTATGTAACACCAATAATAGGAAGGTCGAGGCAGGATAAACACATATTTGAGACGACTTTGAACTACAAAGTCTTGTTTCAAAAGAAGAGCACCAGGGCATTGCATAGAGCTGGTTGGACTAATAATGACATGTAGACCAACCCTACTTTAGACTGGAGGTGGTCTGATCATAGATCTAAACCTAGCCAAGCGTCCTCAGTAGTTCAGTTCTGCTGGCATTTAAACTGAGTATCTTACACTTTCACTCCTAAACGTCTGTTTCTCACAATGATTACATGTTTTATTCACTTAGGAAATGGAAACAGCTCATGTTAAGAAAATGTAGGAGCATGTATGAGAATGAGGAAGAAAGAAATGACAGAAAGAAAAAAATCAGAAGACTACAAGGGAAGTGGCACTCACTAATGACAAAAGTCCCCAAATTCATTTGAAATTTGCATAAATGGAGCAGACTGCAGCCTCTCAGAATTAACACAGAAATGTAACGTGTGAAAATGAACAATTCTGGAATGGAAACTTCCCAAGGAATCCGAGTAGCCAATTTACAAGCCCAAGTCTGAAACACTATACCCTGGGACTGCCTGGTCCCCACAGGTCACAGCTAAGCTGCATACTTACGCATCTATAGTCGGTATTGCGTATTTTCCAGTGTTAGTAAGCATTGCACCTTTCATGTTAGGATCTTTCACTTCCATCATAAAACTTCTAGGAATCCCAGTGCTCTTTTTGATCCTAGGACCAGATTCAAAGTTCTTATCCTATTTGGAGGAAGCAAGAGAAAAGGAAGACAAAACAGTCTTCTTTAGTAATGTCTGCTCACACCTCACAGTGCTTCTCACCGACTCTTACTTATGATACCTCACACAGGAGTTCATTTACTTCTGAGGAATTGCCATGTGAGCTAAGTACCAATCACCTCTATTTCAGAGAAAACAAGACTTAGGGACAAGGAACATGCTCTATTCAATAAGACTGTCAAGGCTTGGAGCTGGCAACCTAGACTCCAGAAGCTTATCTACCATCTTAATGGAGGAGAGAGTTTTACCATGGTAAACACAGTGAAGAAGTAATTCTAAAAACAAACCAATGAGATGTATCAGGTACGACATGGAACTTACCCCATTTGTTGGGCAATTCTTAATATAATGACCGGGTTTACCACAACGAAAGCAGGTGTAAGACGGAGGTGGCGGACCTACTAGAGTTTTCTTCATGTAACTGAAAAGGAAAAAGAATTCATATGTACATAGACTTAGAAAAAATAATGCTTCTGACTGAGGAGGCAAACACACCCTAAAGTTCCTATTAGCACAGAAGTACTTATGAACTTACTTGATTGGGTCGTATTCATGGCCAGATTGGGACATCATTGCTTTAATTTTGTCTTCCTCAGAAGCATTGGCTTCAGCCAGATTGGCAGTCTGTTTAACAGGTAATTATTTGACACACACATTAGAAACACATTAAGACCACACAGCAAAGACAACACACGCATTCTACACAGAGCAGCATCTAAATGAGCTGTCTTAACAGTAAGCACTGGGCACTCTTACATTTTTCTATGCTGTCTAGGGGAGCTTGGGAGGCTGTACAAGTCTTTCTGGGGGACTCAAACCTTAGACCTTGTCTGTACCTTAAAGGCCAGGTGAGATCAAGGTAAGAGAGAAAACACATGATGTCACATTTTTTAAGAGATTTCAAATGTCACAGCACTGAGATTGTAATTTACATTTAGAACTTGGAAGGTAGGGTGGGATAAATGACTTAATATTACTACATACTCTATCTCGAAAAAACCAAATACTATAAGTCAGAGGGCTTTGGGTTAGTGGTGTCAGCTTGAACATTAACTTCAAAGGTATGCATTAAGCATTCAAAAATTTAAACTACAGATATGAACTTATATAAGTCTAGATATAAACAGGGTCTAAGGGAGTGATTTTCTAATAACCTAGATATTCAAGCATCATATCATACCAGCCACTCACTCACTGGGTTTTATCTTTACATTCATCCACAAAACAAGCAACCAGTTTTAACACTTTATTGTAATTTTAAATACACAGAATGCTTAATATTAACAGAATTTGGAACAACAGTAACATTTACAGAAAACTGATTACAGATGTTCAACAACTAATTTGTTTGAACCCAAACATTATTTTTTTACAAATAGATTTAAAAAAAAAAAAAAACAAAACAAAACCAAAAACCCAAACTTTCAAACCTTCCCGACTCTTCCCAGCCAAGTAACAATAAATAGTAGAAAAGAACAGCACTCAAAGCCGGCCCTTACAGCACATATAAACAGACAGCATATACTATATAAGCTGCCAAAGACATGACCTCTGTGCTAAACCATTTTACACTAGAAAATGATAGGATGGTTCATCCACTCTATTTAGGATCACTAATTTTAGTGTTTAGTTTTCTTAGGACTAGAGCTTAAGTAGCAGTTTGTTATCAGGATATCTTTTAAGGACACATCCTAGAAAGAAGGACACAACCCACAACAAGCAAAGGATAAAACAGGGACATCACTAAAGAATAACCCTCTCTTCTGATGTTGGCTGTTAAACTGGACTTTACATTTCTTGGTAGTAGGGAAAAAAAGATTTTTGGGAATGCTTTTGAGCCCTCAATTCTACCTGTTCTGTTAAAGACAGACTCTGCAATCGAAAATATACTGTCTAAAAGAAGATTCCATCACTAGTGCTTTCCCAAACAGAAGATACACATTATCAAGCATGAATGTAAGCAGCTTTGTCAAACAACATGGCATATACAGTGATTTCAGGAGGTAACCATTTGGCCCTCTGCCAAACACACACACTCATGTTCCTGCAGACCACTTCAAGTATACATTTAACACAGTTCACGTGGTCTGTGTTCAAACAAATTAGGTTGTTTAAATTTTTCTAATGCACACAGACTACAAGTCTAAATCATAAAGAAACAACTGTACCACATTTAAAATATTAACCTTGGTGGGATCAATTAAAAATTTCAAGAATTAACCACACAATCGTCCATGTAAAGGAAATCTTCTGGTTTGGCTATTTTAAAAGAAGTCCACATAATTCACAGCCAAAACCAGAGAATTCCTCCAGAATTATGTTAGTTTCCAGTGTTTAATTAAACAATATGGTGTAAAGAGGAAAAAAATGGTTAAATGTAGCTTCTTGTGTTTCTTCAGTCTTGAAGATGAACATTATGCGGGGGCTGACCAAGTTACCCCCATCTTCTCAAGCCAGCATGGCCATAACAGTGCGTACAATGCATTCACAAAATACATCCTCCCCCACCCATCTCAAAAAATACTGTTTCACATCTTTAAAATGTTATAAAAAGACTTAGATTTTCAAGAATATATATATATATATACCTTTGTAAGCTGGGCCAGAGAAATAGATGCAGAAGAGTCATCAATCTGTTCACAAAAAATTAAACACACATTCAAGTTCCACACTGAAAACAGTGAAAGTGATTAGTTAGCCCCTAAAGTTACTTAAGGTCAAATATTGGGCATTTTCTTACTTCTTTAAAGACTGTTATATTCTGTTTGAAACCTGAAAATATGCTCAAGCTATTTTATATTTTGTTTACATTTCATACAGTGGAAACTCAGAAGATAAAAAAGCTGTGACTTAACTACAAGGTGAGTCCTATGTGTTTCAGTGATCTCTGAAATCTGATAATGCTCACAACAATGTACAATGCAAGAGAATTTAAAAAAAAAAATCTTATTTTTTTCTTTAATTGTAAAAACAAGCAGCTCTTTAGGGCTCGGATCACTGCTGTAAAGGTAACAGATCCCAGGCAACTCCTCCTATTTTCCTTTTCAACATTAACTGCTCAGTCTGTCTGTTTATCCTCCCTGTCCAAGAGTACCAACAACAGTTCTCTTGTCAAGAAACCACAGGTTTATCAAGGCAAAAGATTGCTAAACCAACTCCACCCCCAAGCCCACCCCCCCTCAAAGAACGAAAAAGGAAAAAACAAAAAAGATAAACCAAAAAGGAAACCTGGGGAAATGTCAGGGTCGTCATATACGAGGACAGATTTTAGTATCTGCAGAAGGCAATAGGGCAAGGGTATAGTGAGGACCTAAGAGGGCTATAAAGTGTATCTGAAGATGTTAACATTTTTAAAGTTCTTTCACTTGATCCCATTAAATGACTTTGTTTTTTAAAAGGTGCTTGTCTGCATGCACAAAGGCATTTTTAGTAATTAACTTTTGGATTAAGATATCCCTAAATCTCCTTATTTAGTGTCCTATTCAATGTTATAAGGTTCTCATATGTTAGTGGTCAGAATTCCTTGGAATGAAGAGATTTCAATAGGATATGTCTCAAGGAAAAAGTCTTCAAATATCCTTCTGTAAAGTATTGAAAATACAAAAACTGAAATCCAACAAGATTCAATATGAAGTCCTTTGCCAATGTCCACTATAGAACAAATTCAATAAATACAAGAATTGGCTAAATTTAGGATCCATCTTCGCTAGCCATGGTGGTATCTGCCTATGAAACTGAGGCAAGAGGCCCACAAGTTCCAGAGCTGGGCTACATAGTGGGTTTGAGATCAGCGTGACCCATGTACATGGCAAAACTCTGTCTGAAAATAAATCTTACAAATGTCTTGGGTTTAGTCCGATGGGTATTATTGCTGAGATGTTTATTTAAACAGATGGGTCTTCGTTCCACACTGACGGACTGTAGAGTTCACTGTGCACTAGACTCACATTTCTAATGTATAACCACTAATGCACAAGCAAGAGCTTTCTTGCTTATTCTTAAATTTTTTCTACTTAAGGACTAATCTGAAGCAGAAATTAGGAAAAATATAAATATCCTTATCCACAAGAAAGTCTAAGCTATTCAAGTTTCTTCGTAAAGGGAGACATTTGAAATCACCAGGTGTTACAGACAAGGATCTGAGTAAGCAGCTGCTGGCACCATCAAATCTAACCCAGCTCTGACACTGTTACTCTGTTCTCTAGTCCTTTTCCCCTTCTGCTTTCTTCCACTTCTTTTATTATGGACTTCTTGAGTTCAAAGTGGTTTCCCACACAAACTGTGTATTGTGGTTGTTCCCACCAAATAACCTCTATACTATCTAATGACCTTATAATCTAAGAGACCAAATGTAGCAGGGCATTAAGACATAAGTAAAAAATGTTCAAAGTTTGGCTGAAAATGTTAGGAATTTGTATTTCCTAAAATGTAAACAGAAAGTGACTTCTCAGTAAAATTGTTAAATCTGCCACACGTAAAAGATCTTCAAAAAATAATCTGTACTACAGATATCAAGCCCTCCTCTGTATTAGGGCCTTGTTTCTTGGAGCAAGGACCGGAAATCTGTTTAGGCTAATTGTATTTGAATGACACTAAAAGAACCCAAACAACGTAATCACAATGTTTAGTTAGCAAGAAGATCTAGCTTTGGAGTACCAGACCAACATGTAAGGGAGAATGATTAAGGCTTAGGGAATAAACAGATAGTCATCTTTGATCAGACTTGGCTTAAAGTACCAAAAATGCACAGGGTATGTGGTGATCCACACTTGTTATAACAGCACTTGCAAGGCTAAGGCAGGAGGATTGCCAGGAGTTCAAGGCTGGCCAGGGCTGCATATCAAGTACTAGACCAGCTAGAGCTGTTACATGTCAAGACCTTGGTGGTTTTTTAAAAAAAAAAAAAAAAAAAAGTAAAAACCCAAAATGACAAAAAAACCCAAGTTGGGTTCGATGGTACAAGCCTAAAATCCCCATACATGGAAGGTGAGGCAAAACTCAAGAGAGCTCAGGGGCAGTCTCCCATACAGAGGCTAGCCTGAGCTACAAGATCTGATCTCAAAATAAAAAAACCCAAGTATATGACATACTTTTCCTAATCACAATTTTAAAATTTTGTCCAGGATCTCTATTTTGCTTGTTAATATGTATACCTAAGCCATCCTTACTCCTAAGTTATGCCTACTAGTCAATGAACATGTTTCTGTGATCCTGAATGTTAGCAAAGCACCCAAGCAAAAAAAAAGATAGAGACAACAGATTATATTATGTCTCCATTTCACTTAATTCTGTCTAAAATTAACTGTTTAAGGCACTAAAAGGAAATCTGAATAAGCTTACAATAAACTTCTTATAAATGTAATACAGACATGCCAGGGAACACACAAGGCTAAAAGAATGTTAACTTTATTTATGAACATGTGACTTGTGTTTATACACATGCTAATAAACAAAAAGGAAATAATTATTTTCAAGAAATAAAACTTCATCTGAATTAATTTAAATACTATATAAAAAAGTTTATACAAATGTGTTACATTGGCTACTACAGTCACCAGGACAGTTTTTCTAATTTGTGCTAGCATTTGGATACATAAAAATCAGTTTTAAACCAATGACCAGCAAAACAGAAACTTGGACAGTTTTTACAGCATTATGCTTTAAAAAAACAAAAAACCCAAAGAATAAAAAACAACTCCCCCTCCCCCAAAAAACTCATTTATCCAAAAGTGGGGAAAACCCCCAAAACACTGACTTTTTAATCATTGAATCACTGTATTAGTTAGACAGGAACTAAAGCTCATATACTTTAGAGAACAAGTTCAAAGTTGAGATAGTCTACTTATCATGTTTAAGATCCAATGATCCAAGGTTAGTGAAATGCCTCATACACAAATGTCAGTAGTATTTTAAAGAGTAAGATGAAATAGCAAGCAATACCCCTGACTTCTAAATGAAGATTTCAAATACTGTGTTTTCGTGCACAAGTATTAAGCCTGAGCAGCAAAATGTTTATAGAGAACCATTAAATTTACAGATCCCAATTAACACAGCCCTGTGTTCTGCACCTGTCCCACAATTTAGAAGTGCTGCTTTTACTTAAAAGCTCCAAGTCAAAATAGTGTCACACTTTGGGTTAATCTGTAATTATATAAAGATATTACCCCAGTTAATGGGGGATGCTTTTGATAAGATACAGCTTTTGATAATCTGTAACTAGTGAAGCAATTTAGTATCTTCTGAGAAAGGTAAACGTTCTACTTTGAACAGACTAGCTTGTGTGTGAACTGTATAAACCATAAAATCACTGGCATGTTTATGCACTCTGGGTGGTGGAGACGCAATTTCGGTCTGTTCTGTATAGTACAAGGGTACACAAAGGACAGGCACTTGAAGGCACCAAATAAATAAAGCAAGACTGATTCTAAAGCTGCATCAGAAGTCTCTCAAACTCTCTCTTCTACTATGTGTTTGCACTTGGAGAAAGGATCAAATAATGTAAGTTCTGCATGATGCTAATTCATTTCTGAAAGCCATCAATTAGGCAGGGAAAAAAACTAATAAACTAAGTGAAACAACGTGGAAATGGCAAAATATACACTCCAAACAATTTTTTATTGCAAGAAACAAAAAGCACAAAACAGCCTGTACATACATACAAAATACTAACTATAGACAGACAGATGCAGAACATGTTGTCATGTTCTTCAGTGTTAACCTACATCATCTAAAAAGGATCATACATTACTGTACAACACAGTGTCATAGAGGGAGAGTGCTGTCATATTTAATATGAAACAGTAAAGGGTACAAATTACCCATTTCTACAGAGTAACTGCAAATTATACCACATATATATATATCCATATTCAACTGAACTGTCATCAAAATACAATTTATTTACAGTGAGTGCTATGGTCAGTGAGTATTCTAAGTGAGTTACTTCACTCAAACATTATAAAGGTAAAAGCAATTGTGTAGAAAAAGGGTGATTGTGTTTTTACATACTGCTTTTGTAGTTCCCATCACTGGTTCAGTTCGACTTCTAAAAAATAAAACAATAAACAAAAACTAACATTAGCTATTCATGAATTTCATACACATACGCGTGTATACACATACATTTAGCCTAGGCCAGCTTTGAACTCCCTGTACAGTCAAAGCCAGATCATCTTGCTTCTTCCTCACAAGTGCTGGAATATGTGTACACCACCACGTATGACTAATAAATATTAATATGTAGCTCTAATCTTACATCTTTAGGAATAGGATTTTCTTTTGATTAAAAAAGCTTTAGCGATCTCTTACTCCTCTTCTCCCCCTTGCATCTCTTATCCCTCACCTCTCCCCTTCCCCCCACCCCCACGTGCTCATGGCCGGCCTCTCCACTTCTCTACTCTCTCCCTCTCTCTGCCTTTCTCTGCCTCTTAACTCCCCCCCCCATGCTCTGAATAAACTCTATTTCTATACTGAAAAAAAGTTTTAGCATAATTTGAATAAGCAATTTTGATCACTATTAAGTGGTTTAAGATACATACAGTTTCTTAAAAAAAAAAAATCTACATTGAGGAATTCAAAGAGACTTATTGGTTATGGCATATCACTTCTGAAAAATACTGTATTTATAAACTTTTACTTATACTGTTTTACTTATAAATGGATTTAAAAAGTAGGGGATTTTTTGTTTTTGTTTTTTTTTTTAAAAATAAACCTGGATATAAATTTCTACATATCCAGTTTCTTAAGCAAACCACTGCTGACACATTTATAAATGGGATCTCTGAGATTTCAGTGCTCAAAACTAGCTTTCAAATCCAGATAAGACAGGGTAATGATTATTTTAATTTAAAAAATATTTTAAAGATGGTCAGTGGTAGCTTATGTCTTAAATTCCAACATTCAGGAGGCAAAGGCAGGTGGATCTCTGTAAATTCCAGGAGAGCCAAGGCTATATAGACAGACTGTGTCTCAAAGTGAGACAAACATTTCAAAACAATAAGCAAGTATTTAACAAAATTTAAGGTGTCTAGAAAATACAATCTAGTCTGAAAGTATTTTAAAATCCATTTCATGCTTATAACAGGACCAATTGTTGCTAGAAGAACATATAAACAAACCCAAAGTTTCTTTAGCCTAAAAAGACTAGAAGAAAGATCAGAACTGAGGTCATCCTAACTGTAGAGAAATACTAGAGAGCACCTAAATTCACACATGATTTTGAACTACTGAGAAAAATAACTTGAACTTTCTATCATAATTTGCTCAAACTGAGTATTTTGAGGCAAACATTATCAACAAAAATTCCAGATTTTTTAATATAAAAATTAATAAGCAATTTTATATGAAGCACCTTAAAATGGCCATGAAGTTAAAATATTCCTTTTCTCAAGAATCTCTAAGTACCAAAAGAATTTCAGTAATGAAATATTTGATACTTGTTTTTATTTATTACTTTTTTAAAAAAGACAAAGTTTTTCTATATACCTATATAGCACTGTGTCTCCTGATACTTGCTATGTAGACGAAGCTTGCTTCTGCCTCCTGAGTGCTGGGATTAAAGGCATGTGCCACCACACCCTGCTTGATACAAGTTTTTTTTGTTTTTTTGTTTTACACGGCAAGTGTAATTTCATGCTAAGACATAGAAAATAATTCTACCTTATTTATGTATTATAGTTCTGCTATCAATGTAAAACGTCTGAGACGAACTATAATTTTAGCTATTCATGGGACATCAAATTCGAGATCCTAAGAGCTATAGATTCAAATCTACCACCATCAGCCTGAACAACTTAACAACAGGACCCTGTCTTGAAAAAAAGAGATCTACAGATGTGGTTGAATGGTAGAATGCTTAGTTCAAGCAAGGGACTAGGTTTAATCCTCAGAGCCGCATTGATAATAAAGAGAAATTGTTAAGGATATAGTTTTGACTCTTTAATAAATACAAGGTCTAAAATACTCGAGGATTGCCCTAATTTTATTTTAATAATAGGTATTCATCCTACACCAAGCACTACTTAATTCCTTATACACGAGTTAGAGGGACAGTTATTCCTAGGTATTTATGGGGAATTGGATGTAGGATTTTTACTCTCATCCACCATAGATAAAAGGATGCTCAAATCATTTACAGAAAACAGTATGCACTTTCATATAAACTCTGCAATATTCTATACCTTAAACCATCCTCAGATTGCTTATATTTAAGAAAAATGTGTTTTATAAGCAATTCTAACTCTGTTACTTTGTACTTATTGCTGACAGAGTAGGAGGATAAGGGTTCTGAGTAGTGTTGCCAGTTGCACTCGTAAGCCTTACTATGAAAGAAATCCTGAGAAGAGACAATAATTTATTCAAAGTCCCACTAGTGTGAGGCAATAAATGAAATCATGAACACCTGACTTGTGTTATACTCATGAATTTTATATACTCTATGGCCTTCAAGCCAAAACCTCTTATTGATAAAAAGCTTATGTTTGCTGTCAAAATATGTAAAACTGACCTGTATAACACGATCATTTTTGTGGTAAAAACACTCCCCATGAACAACAGTGTCTCTCAGTAATAGCTCCCTAACTGTAAACTATGCCAACTCAGCCGGGGTGGGGGTGGGGATTATAAAGAAAGGCAATGAAACGCCTATTGCGCAGTTTTCATGATTAACGTGATAAAAATTTTAATGTTAGTAAAATGTTTTAAAACTTTTAAAATAGGACATTTGTATAAATACATGAGCTTTTTATACTCACATAACATATGTCTTGCTTGTAGACTTAACACCTCCAATAGGAATTCTTCTGACAATTACAGATGAATTTTTAGGAATGAGCGCATTATCATCAGTATATTCTGTAAACAAAGAATAAGATTTCTATTCAGGGCTCTAAGTACTCGGGAATGAGAAAACGTCAACCAAACACCAGTTTTATGACTAGTGAGGTTACAGTACAAATCTATGTTTCTTGCAATTAGGAACTACTATCCCAGTCCTAAATGAGCTCCTTCAACTGAGGTCCTTGGCTCTAGAACTGACTTTGAGAAACTCAAGTCATAAGACTAAGTAAGCGGCTTCCCAGCTCATTTAACCAAGTAATGCTTAACATGCAAACTATGGGGTTACTACTTGAAGTAAGAGTGTCCTTAAACATGAGCTAAATATTATGACCCCTGTTCTCATGAAGCTTACTACTAGAAAAGACAGGCTAAACATGAAATTATAATCTATCGTTTTTTGGTTTTTTTGTTTGTTTTGTTTTGTTTCGAGACAGGGTTTCTCTGTGTAGCCCTGGCTCTCCTGAAACTCACTTTGTAGACCAGGCTGGCCTCGAACTCAAGACATCCACCTGCCTCTGCCTATTGTTTTTAAAAATAAAGAATGGACAGTGGCTAACACTTTGGATACAATATTGTTCTAAACAAAGCCCCTCTGAAGGACTTAAGTTTGTAAATGAGAAGACTGACAAGTCAGACACACACAGGTAAATGAATAGTAGTTACTCAAAGAAAGAGCAATGTGAGGAAAAAAATGATAAAGAAGACTGCAATGTTAAAGGAAATTAAAGAATGACAAAAAACAAAGTGTTAAGTAGAAGTCGTACACTGAGTTATATATAGTGCTTCCGTGTACTACAAGAAAATCACTGGTGGGTCTCACACGAAAGGACGACCGTTTACACCGCTCTGGCATTTGCAGGAAGACAAATGAACAGAAACCAGGTGAGTCACCAAAAAGGCTGCTTTCTGGTCAGTGACAGGCAGCATTAACAATGCTGTGGAGGCTGCTTATGGCATGAATACTGCAACGGTGAAGAAAGAACTATGCATAAATCTCTACGTTCATAGCTTTAGCAAGTGGATATCACTTTTTGAGCAGATTGAGGAGGACTAACATTTTCCTACTCTATAATTACAATAGCCTGTAAGAATGAGATTAAGTGGGCCTTAAGTATAGTAAAAAGAGTTAAGGAAGAAATGAGTAAAATTATCAAGGAAAACCAACTTCAGAGATGTGAAACTCTCCCTCAATCCCACAACCTGAAACAAAGTGGCTCATCTTTCCTGCCTTCAATTATTTCACACATTTCAGGCTTTTATTGTTTCAGTTTTATTATTTTTGGTCATCAAGCACTTAGTTATTCTTTGTTCCACAGCAAACTGCCCAAGCAAGAGTTCTTTCAGCTGTTGACTATACTTCATAGGCATCCAATCAAAAATGATGCAATTTCCTAGATGTAGGCATGTAAGACTATCATTATCTTGGACAGTTTCCAAATCCTAAGCAAGATGAGTAAGAAAAATTAGAAGCAAAATTGGGGTATACCCCAGCACTTGGGAGGCAGAGACAGGCGGATTTCTGAGTTCGAGGCCAGCCTGGTCTACAGAGTGAGTTCCAGGACAACCAGGGCTATATAGAGAAACCCTGTCTCAAAAAAACGAAGAGAGAGAGAGAGAGAGAGAGAGAGAGAGAGAGAGAGACGGACAGACAGACACAGACAGACAGACCCTGTCTCCAAAAATAAAAAATAAAAATTGGGGGTATTTTAAGTTAAAATAATTCTAGAACCCAAACTTAAAGAGTGTCAAACATTTGGCTGTTTCTTTACATGTAACAACCCTCACGTGTATTCACAAACCTTTCAAAGACAACTTATTAATTAGGTGGGGTAGTGACAACAAGCCTGCAATTCCAATACCCAGGCAGGAGGCTGAAGCAGGATTGCCACTGAGGTAAAGGCTAACCTAGATTACATACAGCAAGATCTAGTTAGAACAAATGACAAATTAATTTGATCAACACAGTGCTGTACTTCAGTAATAACGTCAGGTGCCCCAACAACCCTCAAATACATGGTTCCAGCTGGCTATTAGAGTATTTGCATTCACATGGTTTCCTGAGTCCAAGAGTATCTGACACATAAATCCTTAACAAGTTGTTCACTTAGATTCACAAGGAACAGGGGCTGCAAATTTAGTTTAGTAATAGAGCACTTGACTTTGCACCAGGAAGAAAAAACAAAAAGGTTTACCAGTTTTAAGTTTTGTCTAAAAACAGAGAAGCCACGGATAAATGAAAAACAGGATGAATTTGAGGAATAGATAGCCAGAGTAAAGATAAAAACAAACAAAACCCCTTCATACTCAGCTTCCAAATCATCCAAGTTCAGTATGAAAGTTACTGGACAGATGGGAGGGAGGGTCAGTGTACTTTTGGTGGTGAGCCTAGCCTCCAAAAGTTTTCTTCAAAGACCATTTGGACTTCATTGTAAAATAGTCTAGAAGCAAGCAGGATTAAGTCTAAAACAGAACTTTGACACAAGCATTTTACCAAGAGTTCATGGTCCTTGATACCTGACATCAGTAATTTAAACTTCTGGGCAATCTAAAAAATTCCAAGTATCCTAACCATTTATTTTGCAACCTTTAATTTACTATATGATTCTAAATCAAGTAGAATTCTTATTTAACTACCTTGTAAAACTGGGCCTATTTCTATGCCTACAAGCATGCCTGGTGTGTGTGGAGCCAGAAGTCATCATCAGGGCCCCAGGAACAGATGTTAAGAGTTTTGAGTTCCCACGTGGGCGCTGGGAGCACAAATGGGGTCCTCTGCAAGGACAGTAAGTTCTCTAAGGGCTGAGCCATCTCTCCAGCTCCGCTCCACTACCAACACCCTCCCTGATCTGAGTGCACATAACAAAAGAAAGCTCTCACAACTTTCTTAACCAGCTTAACACCAAACTTTCTTCAATTAAGGGCAGCACAGAGAAGAAAACTTGCTGTGAGGCAAAGAACTTCCTCGTATTTTAGGGTTTGGGTATGTCCTGAACTAGAAAAATAATGCAAAAATCACATGATGTCAATTTGTGGACAACAATTTTTCAATCACAACTTACTCCAGTCTAAAAGCTGCCTTTAAATGTTGGTTGGCAGCAAGATGGAAAAAGCCTAGTTTCAAATGATTCAACTGTATAAACTGTAATAAAAATGAAACCTGTGAAGATGATAATTAAGTGCCCAATATCCCCTAATTCCATTTATATTATCTTTCCTCGAATTCCTCTTTTTTTTTTGGTTTGTTTGTTTGTTTGTTTTTCGAGACAGGGTTTCTCTGTATAGCCCTGGCTGTCCTGGAACTCACTCTGTAGACCAGGCTGGCCTCAAACTCAGAAATCCGCCTGCCTCTGCCTCTCAAGTGCTGGGATTTGCCCGGCCTCTCATTCCTAAAGATGCATTTATATAACAATGTAGCTAAAAATTCTTAAAAAGTCATGTGTTTTATAAAGTAGACGTCAACACTAAGGGCTGCTTTTGGTGGTAAGAGTTGTCTTAGCTTATACCATAAGCAACCTTTCCTCTTCCTAAATAGAGAGAAATTACCAAAAAATACATTTATCAAAAAGGTATTTACTTTAAGGAAAACAGACAATATTCTTTTAGTATTATAATTTGCTTATGTTTGTACTACAAATGAAAAACTGGTCTTCTACCTGGTAAGATTTGGTTGACCTACCAAACTACAGGCTATTGAGATGAGACCACACCCAAAAACCCCACCAAAAAAAAACCATCCCACATCTTGTATCAAATTTAGCTAGGTGGAACATGTCTTTGATACCAGCACTCAAGAGGCAGAGGCAAGCTGATCAATGAGTCAGAGGCTAGCCTGATCTAAGTAGAGAAGTCCAGGCCAATAATTAAAACCATGACATAAAACAACTCCATTTAGAACTCTTTCTTCCCAACTATCAATGAACGTTAGAATTCTAATCTATTAGCGCTCATCCAAGGAGCATGACTATTCTGGCCAAAAGAAGCTCAGAGTCAGAGAAGATGATAGTGACATTGCCAGGGGTGGTGGTGCACCCCTTTGATCTCAGCACTCAAGAGACAGAGAGGCAAGAGAATCTCTGAGCTTAAGGTGGTGCACACCTTTAATCCCAGCACTGGGGAGGCAGCAAGTGGATCTGAGTTCCAGGGCAGCCAGGGCTACACAGAGAAACTATCTCAGAGAAAGACCCCCAATATTACTTTTAAAATGAACGCAAATATTATAATCAGTGGCTTACTTATATTTACACATGGTAACACTCTTTTTTTAGAAACACACATACACTTTTTCGTGGTGCTGGGTTAAGAACTCAGGGCCTTGCACTTTGAAATTTTCCTGAATTGCCAAAAGTTAAAAGTCTGGTCTACCATCTGCATTCCCCACATTTAGGAAGCTCCAACAGGAGGTTGAGGTTGGAGGTCAGTTTGGGCTTCAGAAGTCAACTTCTGAGTAAATATCACTAATTCTGTAATTACATCTCAGAGTGTTCACCTAGGAACATTTTATAATACAAAACCAATTCCAACACTAATTAGATCCTCAAAAAATACATTTTCCACAAGCAACCCCATATAACAAAGGAGGAGCTTGCAATTAGCAATCAGCTTCAAAACTCTGCTAGATTAGCAAACAAGTTATATCTACTGCTGCTTTAAGGGAAACCTTACACAGGCTTTCCTCTCCTGGTGAAAAAACAAGTCAGGGTACGCCATAAGACAACCACCCAACAGACTTAGATAGCAACCCCTTGCTATCAACCCCAGTAAAAAGGAGGAGGGGCAACATTTTGAGAAGAACCAGCCTGCTAGGAAAGACCGATCCCAGTATTCAGAAGGCCAGTTAAACTCCAAGGTCCGGTGCTGAAATCCTTGGCTATCAATGAAACTGTGTATGACAACGGGTAAAAATGGAGGTTACGTCTGAAACAAGCAACTTAAAATATCCACCTCTACCCAATAAATATCTGCGGCCCGTGTGCCTCTTACCTTCTTTCGTCTGCGCGTTGGTGATCTGCAGATCGCTATCGGCAGCTTTCAGCTTTTCTCTCCCCATAATCTGCTTCTTTAAATCGCAAAGGGAGATATGGAGCCCATCAAAGGTGACGGTGTCGTAGTTGAGTTTAGAGGAAAATTTATAGTGCACACAGGACATTGTGGCAAAGGATTCCTAAGGTTCAGCGAGGAGACGTGGACACTCTCAATATATGTATATTTATAAACTTAAGAGCAAAATATGTACACACACAAAACACTCAAAAGACAACGAAGGACCCTTAGGCCTCAGATTAAATTAACCCCCCAACCACAAGCGGGGGTTCGTGAGAACAATAATCCGGAACCCCCCCGTACTCAGAATCGCTTCATGAGGGAGGAGCAGGACGGGAAAAGGGGCAATCGAGGTTCCGCCAACCGGCACAATGTCACCCGGCTGGGTCCCACTCGCTCATGCTAAGGGCCGGCAGGAGACGGGGGCAGGCGGTGCAGTCAGTAGCGGTCAGTCCACACGTTAGAGTCCGAATGACCCCGCGGGGTCAGGGGTCCATAGCGGCCGCACCTCCCGGCTAGTCTCTCTCCGTGGATGGGGGTGACCCAGGCCCCGGGAGAAGGTTGCGGGGAGAGGGCCTAGGCCCGGAGTCCACGAGCGGCCTCTCGCCTCCTCCCGGCTTCCGGACGACCGGCGTCGGCGTCCCCAGGCCCAGGCCCCCACCGCACACACACCCTGGCGCCTGCTCCCCGGAGGCCACGAGCGGCCCGCGGCCTAGGCCGAGATCGCGCGGTCGGCGGAGGAGAGGCCTTCCAGCGGCCGCCCGGTTCGGCTCCGCCTCCCCCCCGCCGCCGCCTGACACAAAGCCGGTGTGGGGCCCAGCTAGGCCGCGAGGCCCTTCCTCACCACCCCGGGCCCCGGAAGACGGCTTCGCTGGCCCCAGGGACAGCACCAAGGCTGCCCGACTCTTCCTCTTGCTGTTCCTCGCGCTGCTCTTGCTCCTGTCGCCTCTGAGCCCACGACCGCGTCGGGAAGCCCGGAAACGGTCGGGCGGCGGCAAGGGCTTCGCTGGATTCCCTCTTTATTATTTTTTTGTTCTGTGCCCCACCCCGGCCGCTCTCCGGCCCGCGCCCTGCGCCGACGACACCTCCGCGCCAGGCACTATGGCGGACGCGGCCTGGCTTCGGGCGAGCGCCCCCACTCCGGGGTCTCTTAAGCAAAGACTGCACGGGCGGCGCACGCGAGGCGGGGCTTGGGCGTGCGCCGATAAGCGGGCCGGGGGCGGGGCGGTCTGCGTCACAAAGCGCACCGGCCCGCCCACGTGACCCGGCGCTTTGTGACTTGCAGCGTGGAACCCGAGGCTAGGCGGAGAGCAGGAGAAACTACGTGTGTCTGGAGGGAGGGGAGGCGGACTGTCCCACCGGTGGGTCTGGAAGGGGCGTTCAAGCGGCCGGGGCCCCAAACTGCGGAGGAGTGAACAGCTAATTCCACGCACGCACAAGTCTTATCACTGTGATGGCTGCTGTGCCAGCCCTTACAAACTCCCCCCACCCCCAACAAACTGCATACCCTGAGCTCCTCCAAAGCTGTTGGTGAGAATGGACCATCATCACCACCACCAGCATCTTAAGAGATGTGTCCGACTCTTACCTTGTGCTAGGGACGGCGTTGACCGCTGATGTTTGCAAATTCTGGAGCCCAGTCTTCTGGGTCAGGAGTTAACTCCGGTTTCCCAACGACGCTGTAAGATAAAAAGGATTTGCTGGGTCGCTGTAGATTAAATCCATGAATATATTTCCATATTTAAGACCACGCCTGGCATATTTGTGCCTCAATACAGGGGGCTGAATAAATGTCAAATTAACAACAGCAAAAAATATCTCCAATGTATAGCATAGAAACCTAAAGCCGACAGCGGTGCGAATGCTTGCCCCGTTGCAGAGTCTTCATTCCGTTTTAAATTGCAAAGTCCCTTAGGAAGGTTGACATTCCTTTTCTCTTGTGGCATGGGGGACATATTGCATTTATAAATTCATAAATAAAAATTACTCTAAAACCGTGCAATTACTATCCTTTACAGTGCCGGATGTCCTGCCTCTCTGAATTTTACAGGCTAGGCTCAGAGAAGTTCAGCAACTGAGAACAAAATGATACATCCAAGAAGTGGCAGAGTTTTCAGGAACTTCCTGAACGCCAACGCCCCAGATTCTGACAGAACTTGGTTTAAATCAATCATCTTGTCAGAGACGCCTTCCTAAGGCCATCTTATTAAGAGAGTCATCGCTTTTGGCCTTCTTTATTTTCTTCTTAGCTGCAAAAGAATATACCTGTTTGTTCTTTTGTTGTTTCTTTTTTTATTAATTTTTTTTAACTTGTTTGCTCTGAGGTCTCACTATGTAGACCAGACTGGCTCATAATCTTCTTGCCTCAATTTCCAGAGTGTCCGTATTACTGGTTTTTTGTTGTTGTTGTTGTTGTTGTTGATGTTGGTTGGTCTTTCCCATTCTTTCAGCTAAGAACATGGAATTTACCCCGATTTTTGTGACATTCCTAAGTCTTTTTTGTTTTGGTTTGGTTTTTTGGTTTTTTTTTTCGAGACAGGGTTTCTCTGTGTAGCCCTGGCTATCCTGGAACTCACTCTGTAGACCAGGCTGGCCTCGAACTCAGAAATCCACCTGCCTCTGCCTCCGAGTGCTGGGATTAAAGGCGTGCGCCACCACTGCCAGGCTACATTCCTAAGTCTTGAAAGAATATCTGGACACTGTAGGTACATTTTTATGTTATCTATAGAAAAGCTGCGGCAATGTTAGGCAACCATCAGGGATAACCCCTGAGACAGAAACACAGCTTAAATAAGTCACTTATAAACTAATTTTTATAAGTGATTAGTTTCTCCCTCCTTTCATTAGTACATCAAAATTTCTTCTTCTATGATCCACTTCTGGGAGACTTTCTTAAAAACCGGGGTGTATATCAGTCATGGTGGTACCCATGCAGTGGAGAGGCACAGGCAGGCTTATCTCAGTGAATTCCAGACCAGCCTGGAGTAATGCCTTTTAGGCCAACCAGAGCTACATAGTGAGACCCTGACTTAAAAAAAAAAAATCTTTGAATGAAAGGGACAGTAGAGCCAGGCAGTGGTGGCGCAAGCCTTTAAAAGGACAGTAGAGTTGCAGAGGAAGGCGCTAGTTCATCATTGGTACGAGGGCGGGGAGTAAGCTGTGGTAAGAATTACAACTTTTAAAAGAAAAACTGAGATTCACTGATCTAGACTTCAGATTGACTCAGCTAGATGGCTGACTCAATCCTCTCTCTACACACCATAGTTAATTCCTTTACCAAATCCAACAGCTGATCCATGGGCCAAGCCCTGAGGGGGTCAGAATCTAATCAGAGGAGGAATGTGTCTGGGAAGCGTGGTCAATAGGATAAGCTGAAGCTCTTACTCTCCCTCAGAGACTTTGTTTCCTCAATTTACAGACACGCTAGTAAGCATTAAGCTACCACAGAAATGTCCTCTTTTAACAGACATTTTTTTTACCATTTTGCTTTAGTGTGGTAATTTGCCACAATTGAAGAACTAGTATCACTGCATTGTTATTAGCTGAAGTCCATAATTTCCATCCCAGTTCACCCCGTGTTTAATAGGCTATGTGTTTTGTTCTGTATAAAGGATTTTGTTTTGTATATAGGGTCTCCACATCCACGCAGGGCCGGCACTCCTGCACTCAGCTACATCAACAGCTCTAATGCTCTTCTGATTCACTCTCTCCTTCCTCCATCCTCAAACTCCTGCACTTACTGATCTTTTAACTGGTTTCATAGTTTGGCCTTTTCTAAAATGTTACATAGTGAGAATCACATAGTATCCAACCTTTTCACTGGAATAGTGTCCAAAAAAGGGGGTTGGGGATCAACGCTAGAGCCCCTGCTTACCCACACCGCCTTTAGGTCTATTCTCAGCAACACAAAAACACTTTTTGTTACATTTTTTTCAGACTTTGTTTTTTTTTTTTTTTTTTTTTTTTTTGAGACAGTCCCGTGCAGCCCAGGTTGTTCTTCAACTTGTTTTTGTGGAGCTACTGATGACCTTGAACTTTTTGTTTTGTTTTTCGAAACCGGGTTTCTCTGTGTAGCCCTGGCTATACTGGAACTCACTTTGTAAACCAGGCTGGCTTAGAACTCACAGAGAGCTGCCTGCCTCTGCTTCCCGCATGCTAGGATTAAAGGCATGTGGAGGTCAGACAACAATGTGTAGGACCTGGTTCTCACTTTCCACCATGTAGGTCCTGGGTATCAAACCCAGATTGTCAGGGTTAGCAACAAATGCCAGTACATGCCGAACTGTCTCAATGGCCCTAGACTTGAGTTTTCTTAGCATCTATATTTTATGATCAGATAAAGATGATGTTCATTTTCAGATTTTTAGAAACACTACTAAATTTGGGGCTGTGTAATGCCATCGATAGATTGCTTGTTTAGTATACAAGAAACCCTGGGCATGATCCCACTCAACACCTAATAAATTGGACATGGTATCGAATACAAGTAATTCCCAGTGGGAATTCAGTGCAAGTAAAGGGTATTAAGAGTAACAGAATTTATAGAATGAATATATATATATACACATACACACATTCTATATATGGGATTTACATATAAGGGAATTATTAGAATGACTTACAGGATGTGCTCTAGCTAATCCAGTGATGTCTGGCTATGAATGGAAAGTCCAAGAATCCAAAATTGCTCAGTCTATGAGGCTCAATGTCTCAGCTGGTCTTCAGCTGAAGCTGGAATCCCAAAGAAGTAGGCTCTAGTGCTTGAGAAGGAATACACTTGCCAGCAAGCCGAGAGCAAAATGGGAAAGTTTCCTCCTTCCACGTCCTATTTATTTAGGTTACCAGCAGAAGGTGTGGCCCAAATTAAGGGTGTCTTTTCTTATATCAATCCAGATTGAAGGCAAAGGAATCCAGATTAAAGGCAAAGGAGAGATGATTCCACAGTTAAGATCACTTGGCTGCTCTTCCCAGCCTGAGGACCTGGCTTCAATTCCCAGCAACCACATGGCAGCTCACAACTGTCTATAACTCCAATTTCAGGGGAATCTGACACTCTCACAGCAGATAGACATACAGGCAGAACACCAATGCACATAAAATAAATAAAATGAAAATTTCAAAAAAAAAAAATCCAGATTAGACGTGGATCTTCCAACTTCAAGCAGGAAATCCCTCCCAGGTGTGCCCTCCATTTTTGAATTTTAGTTAATTCAAGTTGATAACCAAGGATAGCTATCATAGGCATCCTCTGTCAGCCTCATCTCTATGGCAAAGTTGAATCTACCCTGGTACGTGAGACTGTCTCAGAAGAGAAAATGAAAGAGAGAAAGCTTGGCATTCTAAAAGCTAAAGTCATAAATTGACACTACATTGAAACAGGATAGCTAGTTAGGAAATAAAGGGGACAAGAAAAGAGAACGCTCCCCCCCCCCCCATTCTCCTGATTGATTTCTGTCCCTCAGCAGCTGACATCCAGGGGTTTCATCGTAGTCATCCAGACCACCTGGGTATGAGCTGTACATGTTCCCTGTTTGGAGAAACATCACAAATAAGATTTTTAAAAATGGCGGGTGATCCCTAGTCTAAATCCATCCCTTGTATAAGGAAGGTGTGAGTATACATACCTGTAACCTCAGGAAGTGGAGGCAGGAGGATCAGGAGTTCAAAGTCAGTCTGGGCTTCAGGAAACTCTGTCTAAAAAAAGAAAAGAAAAAAAAGAAAGGATTGCTTTGACTGCCTTCTCTACCACTGTTCCCTTCTCCAGCAGCAGACTTGCACAATACGTCAATAAAGTCTTCTCTTTAAGAACAGAATTTGCTGGGCAGTGGTGACACACGCCTTTAATCCCAGCACTCGGGAGGCAGAGGCAGGCGGATTTCTGATTTCCAGGCCAGCCTGGTCTACAGAGTGAGTTCCAGGACAGCTAGGGCTACACAGAGAAATGCTGTCTCAAAAAAATACAAAAAAGAAGAAGAAGAAGAAGAAGAAGAAGAAGAAGAAGAAGAAGAAGAAGAAGAAGAAGAAGAAGAAGAAGAGAATTCTGTGGATAAGAAAAATAACTCAGAGCTGGCGAGATGGCTCTGCAGCTAAGAGCACTTGCTGTTCTTGCAGAGGATCGGAGTTCAGCACTAACATGACAGTTCACAAGTTCTATAACACGTTTTAGGAGAATCGATTCCCTCTTCAGACTTCTACAGGCGCCAGGTACACATGTTGTTCATAGACATTTATGCAGGTAAAACACTCATAGACATAAATAAAATAAATCTAAAAGTGAAAAAACAAAACAAAACAAAACAGAAAAGTAACTTAAGCCTAGTGATGGCTTAGAGCTTAAAAGACTCTAGTACACTTCCAGAGGACCTAAATTTTGTTCCCAACATTTAGGCCAGGTGGCTCACAACCACCTGTAACTCCAGCCCCATGGGGAACCTGACCTCTCTTTGGACCTGCATACACATGTACACATGCGCACACACACACACACACACACACACCACAGATAAAAATAATAAATCAATAATCTTTTTTGCTTTGTTTTGCCTTTTTTTTTCCCCCTGAGACAGGATCTCTCTGTGTAGCCCTGGTTGTCCAGGAACTCCATCTATAGACCAGGCTGGCCTCAAACTCAGAGATCCATCTGCCTCTGTCTTGCCTCCTGAGTGCTGGGAATAAAGGTGTGTGCCACCACCGCCTAGCTGTAAAACAATTCTTTTTTTTTTTGGTTTTTCAAGACAGGGTTTCTCTGTAGAGCCCTGGCTGTGCTGGAACTCACTCTGTAGAACAGGCTGGCCGGGAACTCAGAAATCCACCTCCCAAGTGCTGGGATTAAAGGCGTGCGCCACCACTGCCTGGCAAAACAATTCTTAAGAAAGGAAAATAACTATACCACCACATGTTCTTCTTAATACTTCAGCCCCCACTGGAGATTAAGTAGCGCCAAACTTCCCCAACCATATCCACTACACACTGTGGTGCTTAGGGGAACTCCTTCCCATAATCCTTCGGACTCAGCACATTTTGCTTTTCTGCTCATTGAATGAACTCACTAACTTTGCTGCTCTCTCTGACTTACAGTGTTTCCTTCTGTGCTGGTCCTCACAGTGGCTCCTCACTGAACCTGCCAGTGACGGTATAACGGATATTTTTCAAAAGTTGATGAGTGAGCCATTGTTTCTTAACCAGTGCTCTATTCAACATTGCTCCCATAGTGACCTTGAAACGGTCCATACCTTGGGGCTGAGAGATGGCTCAGCAGTAAACACACTTGCCACTCTTGCCAGGACCCATTTGGTTCCAAGAACCCACGTAGCAGCTCATAAGCATCTGTAATTACAATTCCAAGGAATCTGATGCTCTTTTCTGGCCTTGGGCATCAGGCACACACATATACATGCATTCAGGCTGAACATTCATATACATAAAAACAAAAATAATCTAAAAATAATTTAAAAGTCAGTAGTGTCATACATGAGACATTGACATCAGAGTTCTTTTTTTTCTTACAGTAGGTGTGCACTGGAACAATCAATCACTTTAGAAACAGTCTAGTACTCTCTAGGATAGGAGGTTTGAGCACCATATACTCTACAGATCAGTCACTCTACCGTTGGTTGTACATACAAGGAAACTTACTGTTGAAGAATTTCACGGAAGTTCTCCTTTGTAATAAAAGAAGGTTGAAACAACCCCAAGATCCATTAGCAGAAGATGGAGAAGCATATTATAATCTATCTAGATGGCTGAATATTACATAGCAGTAACAATAGATAAATACAGCTTTATGCCACAACATGGTGGGAATTTTTAGTGGTTTTGTTTTTTTTTAAATAGAGTTTCTCTATAGCCCTGGCTGTCCTGGAATTCATTATGTAGATCAGGCTGGCCTCAAACTCACAGAGATTCTGCCTCTGCCTTCTGAGTGATGATATTAAAAGCATGTACCATTATACCTGAGGTCAGCTGCTGCTGCTGCTGCTTCTTATTCTTATTCTTTTGTTTGTATTTTGTTTTTAACTAAAGAAGCTGACCTGAGCCCATCAGTGGTGGCACACGCCTTTAATCCCAGCACTTGGGAGGCAGAGGCAGGCGAATTTCTGAGTTCGAGGCCAGCCTGGTCTACAGAGTGGGTTCCAGGACAGCCAAGGCTACACAGAGAAACCCTGTCTTGGAAAAAAACAAAACAACAAAAAAACCCAAAAAAATCAAACAAACAAAAAAAAAACCTTTTTATTGATTCTGTCTGAGTTTCATATCATATGCTGAGTTCATATCACATCATCGTGTGCCCACTCTGTCACATCTACCTTTGCACTTGCAATCTCCCCTCCCAAAATAAAACACACACACAAACAAATAACAACAACAGCAACAAAACATAGAAGGCATCTCATCATGGAAGCGGTAGTGTGCCACAATGTGCTTCCTCTATCCATACATCTTCACTTGCAAACGTTCGTCGCGATAAGTCGTTGGCCTGGTTACAGATCTATGGCTTCTGTGACACCATCAATATTGAATCCTCATCAAGAGTTACCCTGTCCTTGCCCTGTGTCATGGAGATCCTTCAGCTTGGGATCAGCAGGACTGGCCCTTTCATGTACCCCAACCATTTGCAGATGATAGAGATTTTGGTGTGGGCCAACTCAGAGCCCTGGATTTGGGCCTGGGTGGTCATTGAGCTGATCAGCAAACAAGCTCTCCCTTATCCACATCACCGGGGGAACTCTCCAACACTGCTCCAGCTAGGCCACCCAATGCCACCATCTCCAGGAGGCAGGGTCAGCTCTCCTGCTCTCAGGCTCACAGGCCAGCTGATGTATACACCAGTGAGAGATGAGCTCAGACCTTACTGTAGCCAGTGAGGGGGTGATGCCAGTTCTGCACAGCCCCTGCACATTTATGTGGTCCTTCAAGACTGCCTGACTAGGAATGCCCTCATGTTTTCTAGTGGTAATATGAGCCAGGGACATCAACACTGACCCTGCCACTGAGTAGCCACAGACTCAAGCACGACCCTCAGTGGCAGCTCAGGAAGGGACTTCACCATGGCCCCAGGTGCCAGGGCTGGCCACTCACAATGGGCTACTCCTATCCATTCTTGAGTATCTCTGTTCATAATGCTCAATGGCTCCACTTCTCTTTCTCTCCCATCTGTCCACTACATACTTGCACAAGCTGGCCTGCCTGTGCCATGTGCTGAAGGCAGGTCTGTGGGTGATATGGTGCTCCACAGGTCTCAGTCTGTCTTCCTCCTCTCATGTTGTACTTCCTAGATTTGATTTGATATTTATGAGTCCTAGGCATAAAACAGCTTTGGCCACTATGGTGACTTGAATATGCCTGGCCCACGGACAGTGGCACTATTAGGAGGTGTGGCCTTATTGATTGAGGTGCAGCCTTTGTAGAGGGAGTGTGTCACTGTGAAGGTGGGTTTTGAGGCTCCTATGTTCAAGCGCTGCCTAGGGTGGAATGAGACCCTCCTCTTGGCTGCCTGCAGAATTGAGTCTCCTCCTGGTTGTCTTTAGATCAGGATGTAGAACTTTGGGCTCCTCCAGCATCGAGTCTGCCTGCACACTGTCACACTTCCCACCATGACGATAATGGACTGAACCTCTGAAACTGTAAGCCAGCCCCAATTAAATGTTGTCCTTATAAGAGTTGCCTTGGTCGTGGTATCTCTTCTCAGCAAAGGAGACCCTATCTAAGCCACTAAGCCAGGCTTCAAGTTAAGATGAACAAAGGACTGCCATCTGTTCTGTCCCTGACTGATATAAGTACACCACCACCAAAAAGGTATCTCTTTGCCAGGGGGTGAGTGTGGTGATTTTATGGGCACCACTTGTGTGAATGCGCTACTCCATAGATATACGGAATTTATTAGAATGACTTTCAGGCTGAAGACCAACTAATCCAACAATGGGCAGCTGTGAGTGGGAAATCAAGAGTCTAGTAGTTGTTCAGTTCCACCAGGCTGGGTGTTTCAGCTGGTCTTCTGTGTAAGCTGGAATCCTGAAGAAGTAGGCTCCAATAGATGTACTGCCAGGTAAGTGTAAGCAGGCAAAAAAGAATGAACCTTTCTTCTTCCACTGTCCTTTTGTAGACCTCCAGCAGAAGGTGTGGCCAGATTAAAGGTGGGCCTCAAGATCTGGATTAAAGGCATGCATGTCTTCTAATCTCAAGATCCAGATCACAGGTGTGTCCTTCATTTCTGGATTGTAGGTCATTCTGGATATAATCAGGTTGACAACTGGGAATAGTCATCACACCAATTCTGGCTCTCCAAAAGAGCAGCAAGTGCTCTTAATTTGCTGAAATATCTCCCCAGCCCCTAGATGACATGCTATGAAACAATCTTTTTATGAATTCGAAAGTCATGCAGAACTAAGCACTACATTTCTAAGGGTTCATGTTTAATACAACTTCAAAAAACACTTCAGGATAGCAATTACCTTTGAGCTTTATGAAGATGACCTGAGGGAAGCCTACAGGAGCCATGTTACTCCAAAGGATCTGCTCCTGGGCAGATGAGTAGGGTCACAAGTATTCATTATTTAACTAAAAATCATGAATGAACAATTAAACTTGCAGGAAGCCATGCTGAGAACAAGGACAACAAGATACCACTAGGAGACAAAAGCCAGTTTCCCTTAGTCAGTAAGGGTGGGGCCAATTGGTGGATCCTGAGTGTGTCATGGAGCACACATGACCAACCCTTCCATTGAATTCATTAATAACTCTCTGGTTGGGCTGAGGGAACATGCATAGACAAATGGATTCCTTACTGGCTCAACCCATGATTGCCTCAAAAAATGACCAATTCAACAGAGGTCATCTCTCTCTCCATCTAGTTCCTGCCATACACCTCATGGAAACCCACCCAGAAGGACAGGTGTTGTCTGTAGTTCTCTCTTGGAGAAGCTCCTACCCTGGTAGGGATTGTTTTTTACTTTTTTTTTTAACAGAGAGAGTGTGTGTGTGCAAGAGAAAGAATGTTATTGGGTAGTGGAAGGACGGCTCAGTGGTTAAGAACACTTGTTGCTCTTGTAGAGGACCTAGGTTCAGTTCCTGATACCCACATGATGGCTAACAACCATCCATAATTTCAGTTTGTGAGTATTTGATCTCTCTTTACCCCTCCTCAGACCTCCTTGGGAACATACATATGGTGCATATAATACACACACAGGGGAAAAAAGCACTAATACACATTAAATAAATACGATAAAATATTTTAAAAGGCTTAGCTATTTTTATTTTATGTGTATGGGTAGATTTCCCACATGTATGTCTGTGCACCATATGTGTCTTGCTGAGGAAGCCAGAGAGGGTGTGGGAGCCTTTGGTGATAGAGACAGTTGTGAGCCACCATGGAATGCTGAGAACTGAACCGGGGTCCTCTGGAAGAACAGCCAGTCGTGTTAACTCTTGAGTCTCCAGCCCACTCTTTTTCTTAGTTAATCTGTGTAGACTCTGTTTACTCTTTTTTGAAGTTTCTTTATTTTTCTTGGGTGTGAGAAAGGGAATTCTTGGAAGCCACTGGCTCCGGGTGGCTTTGGTGGGTATTGAGTTTTTGGGATCCTAGTTTGGTGAGTTAAGCCTACTCCAAAAACCCACATCAGAAACAGGACTTAGCCATTTATTTGACCTCATATTCTTTCCTTCCTTAACTGCCAACAAAGACTTTTGCAAGCCTTAAGACAAATAAAAAAATATAGTTCTTTCCAAAGGATAAGAATTAGGCTTGCTTCTTAAATCTACTTAAGAGTAGATTAGTCTATTTAGTTTAGCCTAAACTAATTTTAAGTAATCTAGTTAGGCTTTTTGTTTGGTTTGGGTTTTTTTTGAGACAAGGTTTCTCTGTGTAGCCCTGGCTGTCCTTAGAAAAACCACTGGCTGGCTTTTCTAAGGCAGGGTATCATGTATCATGCAGTTTAGCCTGGAGACCCCCCTCCCCCCACTTCTCAAGGCTGGGGTGACAGGCATTTTCCACCAAGCTTGGCTCTTTAACCGTGAATAAAATTCATTTTTGCTTATATTTTTAAATGTGGCCTGGCAGTGATGGCGCACGCCTTTGATCCCAGCACTCGGGAGGCAGAGGCAGGCGAATTTCTGAGTTCGAGGCCAGCCTGGTCTACAGAGTGAATTCCTGGACAGCCGAGGCTACACAGAGAAACCCTGTCTCGAAAAACAAAAACAAAACAAAACAAAACAAAAGACAGACTCTCTCAATCAAACCCAGAGCTGGAAGATATGGCTGGTCTTCCTAACCAGCTTGCTCCAAGAGCCCTTGTCTGCATTTTCTGAGGTTCAGATTATGGGTGGGTCCAGCATTTATGTTGATTCTGAGGATCCAAGCTACAGCCTCAGGCTTGTTTGTGGGTTTTAATTACTAAGTCATCTCTGTAGCTGAAGAACTTTGAAAGACTTCTCAGGAAAGGGGTGTTTGAATCCTAGTGTCCATCCCTACCTTGGGGCTGTAACATGCTAGAAGTTTAAGCAGGGTTGTCACAGAGGACTACAGTTTAGCTGATCTCTTCGGGGATAACATTTATCAGCTAATAGTCTTAGTTTTCTGGAAACATTAGAACCAATGAATTAAGAAAAAAGATTCTCATTTACTCATATTGGAATCAGACAGAGGACCTGGAAATGAGGCTCTGGAGTGGCCCTGGGGGCATGAATATGCCACCAGCAGCTTCACATTAGCCAATGTAGGAAAAGAAGTCAGACAATTTTTCTTCCTTTGCAACAGGGTGTCATGTAGCCCAGGCTAGACTCACACTGCTTCTGAGGCCGATCTTTTCATCTTTTTGTTTGTTTGTTTGTTTGTTTTTCGAGACAGGGTTTCTCTGTGTAGCCCTGGCTGTCCTGGAACTTACTCTGTAGACCAGGCTGGCCTCAGAAATCCACCTGCCTCTGCCTCCCAAGTGCTGGGATTAAAAGCATGCACCACCACTGCTCGGCGAAATGATGGTTTTTTAAAAATATGACAGACCGGAGGGATGGCTCAGTCAATGAAGTGTGAGGTCTGAGTTTGATCCCAGCACATTTAGGATAAAATCTAGGCACATGCCGATAATCCCTTGGGGTGTGTGTGTGTGTGTGTGTGTGTGTGTGTGAAGATAGAGACAAGGAGATCCCTGGAGCTCATTGGTCAACCTGTTTAGCTGAGTAAATGGTGTCTAGGTTTATTGAGACATCCTATCTTAAAAAGTCAAGTGGAGAGTAAGCCCCCAACAGCAATCCGTGTCCTTCATACACTCGTGAGAGTGAGGACATGACAGCTCCATGGGATGGCTAAGGAGAGGTTGTTATCGTAGACACGAGGGAGAGTGCAGCCAGAAGCATCCAGAAGACCACACAGCAGAGAGAGGAGAAGTATACTGAACATGCCCAGCAGAAAAGTCCAGGGCATGAGAGAAAAGAGAAGGGGGCAGGAGGGGGAGGGACAGAGAGACAGAGAGGGGAAGCACAGAGAGGGCCAAGAGAGGGCACAAGGATCACAGAGCAGAGGACCAAGAGAGCATGTGGCCGAAATGACAGGGAAGCTGGGGCACGGGAAGTGAAGCTTCTGGGGTGGAGAGGTTTAGGGTAGGAACAGGGTGAGAAGAGCAGAGAGGAGCGACCAGTCCTGAGTAAACCTGGCAGCCAGCATGCACTCTGGTATGCTAGTAGGCACCACAGTCAGCCATTTGTCCTGCATTTCTTTGGGACTTGACAATGTCCATTCATGTACATGAGATCACATGAATGTATTCGTACAAAACACACACACACACACAAACACACACACACTTCCTAGTGCTCTATTGAGAAACAATGTGCCTTGCTGGGCAGTGGTGCAATCCTAGCACTTGGGAGGCAGAGGCAGGAGGATTTCTGAGTTCAAGGCCAGCCTGGTCTACAGAGTGAGTTCCAGGACAGCCAGGGCTATACAGAGAAACCCTCTCTCAAAAAACCAAAGGAGAGAGAGAGAGAGAGAGAAACAATGTAAATATACTTGATATTACTAAACCATATACTTTAAATGATCAGGATGAAAAATTATGTAATGATCAAAATGATAATAAAACAACATTTGTAGTTTTTTGGTTTTTTTTTTTTACATTTTTATTTATTTTTTTCTGAGTGGCTGTTTGTATTTTATTACACTCCTGTGGAAGTCAGAAGACAACTTTTGGGAGTCAGTTCCTTGGATTCCAGGGATTGAACTCAGGTTATCAGGTTTGGGGGCAATTACCTTTACCCAATGTGTTACCTCACTGGGGCCTAGTGAAATGATGTTTAAGGAAGACAGGACAAACTGAAGGAACTATTAAAACAGCTTACTGAATGTTGGGGTGCACAAGACTCCTGTAATGTTGGGACATTCAAGTGGCCATCAATAGAAGACATCTTTCTGAAACAGTTGTAACCTAGATATACATCCGAGCAGCAAGGGATGGTGGCTAGGTCATTTCTCCTCACCACACCTAAGCCAAATACTTTTCTCTAATTTGCTCCTTAAATCATCAGCCCTGTGAGTCAACCTCAGCATCATCCCCATTTTATAAACAAGGCAGTAAAGTTCAGAGAGGTGAAGTCACAGGCTTGATGTCACACAGCATGGGGTGTACCTGGCCAGGATGAATAATCTCTGAACCATAGACTACATTTTACTGGCTTCCACAGGAGGCTTGGGTTGTCCTGTGGAGGATCCCTGAGACAGGGATACCCCATGTCCAAGAACCAAATCGACAACAGGAAGCCTGGCCACATGCAGGATAAGCACTTGCTCTCTGCTTGCTTTTAGTCTACTGCTTTGTTTTGTTTTAAAATCTTGTCTCTGCTTTTGGATGCACTTCCCAGAGGGCACTGACCTTGTGTGGTGTGTGCCATCTGTCTGCCCCGAGGCACCTGGCAAGAGTCTATAATTGTTGATAATTGTTTGCGAAGCCCAGAAATAACTCTTGATAAGTGGTTCTGCCCGGCTTCTCCAGCATCGAGGAGCTTGGTACAAAAAAGCCAAGCTGTGGCCTTGAGTCTTCTTCCTCGCCTCCCTCAAGATCTGGCAGGTGGGGAGCTTTATTTACACTGTGGCTTAGGTTGTGGGTGTGGTGTGACACTCCCCTGACATCCACCTTTACATACGTCCCCACTCCCTGACCTTCTGGGGTTGCAGGTCCACGCTCCATACCTGCTGAGGCCTGCCCTCTCCAACTGAGGGTTTGCTCTTGTGATCCAGCCAACTGCAGAGTGAAAATATTTGGAGGGAAAAAAAAATGTATGGAACTTGCACAAAAAAATGTATGGAACTTGCACAAACTTTTCATCTATTGTCATTCCCTAGGGAACACGGCAGAACAAATGTCTATAGAGCCCTTACCTTGGATGAGAGACTGAGTTGTCAGGAATTTATTCACAGAATATGGGTGGAGGCAGGCATTATGCTTGGTGGTTGTTGAGTGCTTGCCTAGCATGCAGGTTGATCCCCAAACTGCAGGAATGAAACATACTGTGTGCCTCTGTGTGTGTGTGTGTGTGTGTGTGTGTGTGTGTGTGAGGTGTATGCATGTGTGCAGGTGCCCTCAGAGGTCAGAACAAGGAGTCAGATTCCCTGGGGCTGTTGTTACAGGTGCTGGCGAGCTTCCAGATGTGGGTTGTGGGGCCAAACTGTGGTACTCTGCAAAGAACAGCAAGCACCCATAACTGCTGACTTGTCTCTTCAGCTCAGGAAATCGAATAAAAATAAATAGATCATGTTTGAGCCATGCCGGTGGCAAATGCCTATAATCCTAGCTGTTTGGGAGGCTGAGGCAGGAGGCTCTTTCAAGGGCAAGCCTGGGCAACTTAGTGGGGACTTTGTCTCAAAATTGAAAGTGAAAAGAGGGCTGGGGGCGCTGCTTAGTGGTCAGTGCTTGCCTAGAGATCAGGCAGTGCACACTGGCTATTCATAAACCAAGTGCTTCTCGTGTATCTACTGATCTGACTGTGAGGGAGGGAGGGCTCTTGGAAACAATTTCCTAATACTGAGAGATGAATGCATCTCATTTATACTCATAATGGTGCTGGGGGAGAGGTCTCATTCTTTGTTTCCAGAAGAGGAACGTGGAGCCCCCAGAAGGAGCACTACATACTATACTCCCCCAAAATGAGCCCATGTCCCAGCTGGTGGTGATGGAGCCAGGGTTCCAATCAGTCCTCACCTTCCGGTCAGAAGTTCCTCCCCTGTGCTTACCGAAGGCTAAACTTCAACCCTAGCACTCCTAATAAGCTAGGTTTGGCCATCTATCTCCACAAGGTAATTAAAGAGACAGGCATGCACTTTTAACCCTAACACTTGCAGGCAGAAGCAGGCATATCTTTGTGAGTTTAAAGTTAACCTGGTTTACATAGTGAGTTCCAGGACAGTCAGGGCTGCATAGTGAGACCATGTTATAAAACAAAACTAACCACCATCACCAACACCTCAATACGGAGGCAGGAGGGTTTGTTCAACAAATAGGAGCACTGGCTGCTCTTTCAGAGGACGCAGTTTGGTTCCCAGAATTCATATGGCAGCTTGCAACTGTTTATAACTGCAGTTTCAGATGAGCTGACACTGGCTTCTGGCTTCCTCTGGCACCAGGCATGCAAGATATATGTTATACAGACATACATGCAGGCAAAATATCCATTCATAAAATTAAAAACAGCAACAACAAATGAATGAAACAAGCAAACAAACAAACCAAAGCCTCCAGGACAAATAAAACAAAACCAAACAGCGGAGCCTGCTGACTCACTCATTGTGGCCATATTAGAAAGAAGGACAAACAAAGAGATCCCGAGGTCTCCCCACAAGTCTAGTTTTGGTGAGACAAGGGGCATGCAGCTCTAAGTTGTCCTGGTCAAGGCACGGTCCTGTCCACCATTGACCCACCATCCCTGCCTTGGCTCTGGTCTGTCCTGCAAGGTGGTCAGATAGGCAGACAGAATTGTAAGACATCTCTTCCTAGGAGTCAAGTTTCTCCTCTGGCTGACACCAGGGCTTTGGCCTCCTCCCCTCAGCAGAGGACTCCTGTGGAAATTTTAAGACTTCAGAGTTTATTGTTTAATAGTCTAAGAGCCAAAGTGGTCACACGTATCTCAGAATATTTCCCCTCCTGCCAAGATGGCTACTGTACCATGGGTTTCTAAGACATTCAGGTTATGAGCGAACTGTAATGACTCTCAGGAGGCTTTAGGACACAGGGGCTAAGGACAGTGCCAGATAGCAAGGTGTGGTTATTTAGAAGACAGAGGTGAGGTGACTGTGGCTCATAGCATTTTGGCAGCACCACATGACCTAGGTTAGGGTTTCAGACAAGCTGGGAAGGTGACATTAAGGACAGCTATAGCTTCCTGTAGCTTCCACAGCCTGTTCCACCAGTCATTCAGGCTGATGACACAGACCTGTCAGGACTAGGTCATAGGTAACCCTAACAAGCTCAGCCTAAGACTTGGTCTTGGGCCCAGAGGTGTTAGGAAGAGCCATCTTCCCCTGTGAGTCAGGAAGAGGTTGACTAAGAGGAAAGGAAGGAAGGCTGGGATTTCAGCATGGACTCCGCCAAGGCAGTGCACTTTTTTTAAACAGAGGCCAGAGACTCCCGTGGAGATGGTCTTTGTAAGACACTCACGGGACTCTGACACACAACCAGAGTTAAAATCCACTCTATCTCTGGGCGTGGTGGCTCACACCCAAATTCCTACACTTAATGGTAGAGGCAGGAAAATCATAAATTTGAGACCAACTTAGGTTCCACAGCAAGATTTTGTCTCAAAGAACTCAAATCAACTGACTAAACAAACAAAACCACACAAAACGACCACAACATGGGGTATGAGTGACACGGTCAGTCTTAGCCCCTCCACAGACTCCACAAGGGCAAAGGAGCAAGTCGTACAAACTTGCTGCCTTTCTGTCAAATGGACTGGAAATAATGGGCTTACTCACAGGCCTGTCAGGGGACCACACAGTGTATATGCCCTGTTGAAGAGGGCCTTCATGGTGTCACTTCACAGGCACTCCGAAAGCCAGTATCACCATCATGAATACTTACTTGTGAGGTCTGAGGTGAGGCAATGCCCAAGGTCACCATACAAGCATTTCGTTTGCCAGGACACAAACACAACACACCAAACAACATCCTGTCTCCAAATGCTCAGATGATCTTGGTCCAGTGGCTCCGTGTTACCAATGGCTTGGAACAATAACAGTATATGTTTTGCCCAGTGATGGTGGCACATGCCTTTAATCCTAACAGAGGCAGGTAGATCTCTGAGGTGGAGGACAGTCTGGTCCACAGAGTAAATTCCAGTTCAGTCAGGGCTACACAGAGAAACCCTGTCTCAAAAAATCAAAACTTAACACATTTTAAGAAAAGGTAAGAACATGTTTTGCTTTACAAAAGCAGTCAACTGTTTTCCAAGGTGGCTTCTGTTTGCAGTGTCAGCGATGCCACCACTGGGGTTGGAATGCTCCATATGCATTTATCTATCAAAGGCTTGATGGCCAAGCCTTAGGACCACTGAAAGGTGGACCCATTGGAGGTGGAGCCTACAGGGAGGGGGGAAGTTAGTTAATTGGGGAGGGGTGTCGTTGAAGGGGCTATTGGGGACTCTGGTCTTTTCTCCTGCCGAAGGTGACAGGCACCTTCTACCACACACTCCACCATGAAGTACTATGCCCCCACAGACCCACAGCCACCGGGTCAAGCCATCACAGATGAAAACTTTTGAAATCAGAAGCTAAAAGAAACCTTTATTCTTGTCAAGTTGGTTCCCTCAGGTATTTTGTCACAGTAATAGAACAGTGAAGACACAGGCAGTACACAGGACTCCCACTTGGTCTAACTCTTGTCAGTACTTGGTGTGACCCGCTTTTTTCCCCCCTTTACTATGCTTTTCTTAAATTGTTTACATTTATTTAGTGTGTTTGTGTGTGTGTGTGTGTGTGTGTGTGTGTGTGTGTGTGTGTGAGGTTAGAGGACAACTCAGGGTCAATTCTCTCTTTCTACCATGTGGGTCCTGGGAATCCAATCAAGTCATCAGCCTCCTCAGCAGGTTCCTTTAACCAGCTGAGCTGTTTAATTTGCCCCCTTACCTATTCTAACAGAAATGTAGGGGCATGTCATTGTGGTTACAATCTAAATTGCCCCAAAATAGTAACATTTTACATGAGCTGGAGAGCTGGCTCAGCAGTTAAGAACACCAGTGAGTCTTGCAGAGGACCTGAGTCCAGTCCCAGCACCCCCATGGTGGCTCACAACCAGCTGTAACTCCAGTTCCAGGGCATCTGGCACCTTCTTTTGGCTTCCTCACATACTGAATGTATACAGTACATAGACGTACATGCAGGTAAAATACTCATAAATAAAATAAATAGACCGTAAAACAAACAAACAAACAAACAAACAAAACCCAAAACAACCAGAAGAACATGCCAGGAAAAGCAGGACTGTTACATACCCACAAACCCGGCCAAATAAAAGAACAAATTTTGTAGTACATGAATTAAGCTGTAATAATGATATTATAAAAAAGAAACAAGACACTCAAGGGAAAACAATCACATGAAAAATGATCAGCTTTCTATGTCTGCCCCAGTTCCCGAATAATGACATGGAGACTGTATTTATTTATAAGCTTATAGCTAGACATTGTTTCCCATTAGCTTGTAACTCAATTATCCTGTTTATACCAATCTAAGTTCTGCGACATGGCTGGCTGGTTACCTCTCCTTTCCCATTCTGCTTCTTCCTCAATGTCAATCTCCCACCTCTGACTCCTTCCCAGAGTTTCTCTCTTTCTCTGCCCCCACCCCCACCCACAAGTCCCACCTTACTTTTCTGCTTTTTGCTACAGGCCATAGGCTTTTTATTTTAACCAATCAGAAGGGGATGGGGGAATACTGTTTACAAAATACTGAGGCAGGAGATGCTTAACAACACCAAATTTTGGCTCATAATCAGATCTCTGCTGGTTCAGGAATCAGCACTTAAATAACAAAAGGGTAATCTTTATACAGGGTAATCTTTATACAGTGCACAAAAATGTTCCTCCAACACAACCTTTTTCTTTCTCTTTCTTTCTTTCTTTTTTTTTTTTCTGAGACAGGGTTTCTCTGTGTAGCCCTGGCTGTCCTGGAACTCACTCTGTAGACCAGGCTGGCCTCAAACTCAGAAATCCTCCTGCCTCTGCCTCCTGAGTGCTGGAATTAAAGGCATGCGCCACCACTGCCTGGCGAAATTAATTATTCATATAAATAGATTAAAAGCATTGCTGATTGTGGTAGCGCATGCTAGTAGGATTTGGTGAAGGAGGCAGAGGTCAGAGGATCACTAGTGTGAGGCCAGCCTGGGCTTCACATTTAGAGCTGAACGTAGTGGCACAGGCCTTGAATCTTAGCACTAGGGAGGCAGAGGTGGGCAGGTCTCTGGGTTTAAGGCCAGCCTGGTCTAATGAGTGAGTTCCAGAGAACTACACAGAGAAACCCTGTCTCAAACAGCCAAAAGCCAGGAGGCTGATAAGATGGCTCAGTGGTTAAGGATACTGGCTCTTCTTCTAGAGGTCCCAATTCAACTCAGCTGGGAGCTCATGACCACCTGACTAAATAAACAAAACCACACAAAACAACCACATGCCCTCTTCTGGCATGCAATTGTACATGAAGACAAAGCACTTATATATAAGAAGAAAAAGGTACGTAAAAAACACCATAAAAGTGATTATGTATTTTTTAAAATTAAAGAGAGTGTGTATTGTGAATGTGTTGTGTCACGATTAATATGTGTAAGCAGAAAGCTTAAAATTTTGAAGCAACCTGTGCCTCTTACCCCAGGCTCTCTCCATTTCCCCTTAGGATGGGTAGCCTGGTGACAGGGGGCCAGGTCTCCTGGTATCTTTCTATTTGATTTTTTTTTTTTTTTTTGGTTTTTCGAGACAGGGTTATCACTGTGTAGCCCTGGCTGTCCGTCCTGGAACTCAACTCTGTAGACCAGGCTAGCCTCGAACTCAGAAATTCACCTGCCTCTGCCTCCCGAGTGCTGGGATAAAAGGCGTGCGGCACCACTGCCTGGCTTTCTATTTGATTTTAAGTAACCGTTGCAAGTGGGTGTTGTTGGGCGCTCCCTAGTGGACATTCTTGAGATTGCGCCCTTCGGTCTTGGCTCTCCCTCTGGGTCCCTCTGTTGTTTCCTACTGGAAAGCATTTTCTAGGTTCAGTCCCCTGGCTGGTCCTTACCCTGGGTTTCTAAGCTAACCTGCAACCTACATTCAGGGCTGTGTCCCAGAAGAATTAACTCTTGAGTTACAGGGTTACAAAACCCAGTTAAGGTTAGGGTTGGCAACAGTCTCCTTCCTGGAGAGATGGAGTTCATGTCCACCGTCATCCCTCTAAGTGAAAACACTGGGTATTTGTGAACCCTGGCTGTCTGGAACTCTCTCTGTAGCCCAGGCTAGCCTTGAATTCAGAGATCCCCCTGCCTTTCTAGTCCTGGGATTAAAGGTGTGTGCCACCACACACAGCTTTAACACCTGCATCTTCAAATCAAAACAGAATAAAACAAAAAACCAACCAACCAACCAACCAAAATCCTACCCAGGTGGTGGTGGCGCACGCCTTTAATCCCAGCACTCGGGAGGCAGAGGCAGGCGAATTTCTGAGTTCGAGGCCAGCCTGGTCTACAGAGTGAGTTCCAGGACAGCCAGGGCTACACAGAGAAACCCTGTCTCAAAAAACAAACAAAACAACCCCCCAAACCCATATCTATCTAACTATTTTTTGCTACACGGTTTCTCTATGTAGCTTGTAGCTCTGGCTGTCCTGAAACTCACTACGTAGACCAGACTCAAAAACCAAAACCAAACCAAACCAAAACAAAAAAAACAAACAAAAACAAAACAAAACAAAAAAATTAATTAAAACTATTAAATAGTCTTGTCTTAGTTAAGGTTTCCATTGCTGTGAAGAGACACAATAACCATGGCAAGCAACTCTTAAAAAAAAACAAAAACAAACCAAACATTTATTTGGGTCTGGCTTACAGTTTCACAGGCTTAGTCCATTATCATCATGGCAGAAAACATGACAGCATGCAGGCAGACATAGTGCTGGAAAAGGAACTGAGAGTTCTATATCCTGATCCGCAGGTAACGGAAAGATAACACGTATCATCCTGAGTATAGCTTGAGCATAGAAGACCTCAAAGCCTGCCCCCCACAGTGACACACTTCCTCCCACAAGGCCACACCACCTAATAGTGCCCCATGGGCCAGGCATTCCCACACATGAGTCTATGGGGGCCAAACCTATTCAAACCTCACAGGTCTCCTGTGACTGACAGCTCCCCTATTGGACACCACAGAGATTCAGCCATCCTTTTGCTCAGTGTGATGAAATCTTATCCTTACCCCAAGGCTCCACCTCCGCAGGTTGGAGCTGACACAGGCAACAAGAAAATGAGGCAGGCCAAAGACTCTTTGTTTGGCACTGTGTAGGTTTTTTTTTTTTTTCTTCTGAAAAATCATCAAAGCATCTCCTATAGTGGCCACAGTGACTGAACCACAGTACAGTTCCAACTGAGATTTAGCAGTATTTTAAGCTCTCTATCACTGAACAATACTTATTATTTTCTATTCTGCTTTGTTTTATACTA
The DNA here is from genome assembly GCA_019843965.1 of Rhynchomys soricoides. Lineage (NCBI taxonomy): Eukaryota > Metazoa > Chordata > Mammalia > Rodentia > Muridae > Rhynchomys > Rhynchomys soricoides. The sequence goes on from JADRCH010000042.1 coordinate 3,640,602, forward strand.
AGAGTCTACATATGGGACATGGTATGTACTGCTATCTCATTGTAGACTTGCAATTTTAAAAAATTACATTTATCCATTGTGTGTGTGTGTGGGGGGGGGTGGCATACGTGTGACCTGGCACATGTGCAGAGGTCAGGATACAAACCTGTGGGGACTTGTTTTTTGCCTTCCACCCGTGAGTCCTGGAGACTGAAATCATGTCTCCAGGCTTGACTGCAGGTACCTTTCCCTGTTGAGTCATCCCATTGCTGGGACTGGAGACAGGTTGTTATGAAAAGGTTCTTAATCTGGACAAAGTTCTAATTCATCTACTTTGTTGTTCTTTGTGCTTTCGTTATAATGTCTAAGAATCAGTGGATGTGGCTGGCATTCTCTGGTACAAACCTGTGGATACCCTGCACCTGGCTTAGCAGGTAGAGACACTTACTGCTAGGTTGAAACCCACTTGGTTGAATAACACATGATACTAAGTTATTTTTTGACCTTCATGTCTGCACACAGAGAGAGAGAGAGAGAGAGAGAGAGAGAGAGAGAGAGAATCAATGAACAAACCCAAGGCCATAAAATTTTACCCCTGTGGCTAAGAGTTTAATAGTTTTAGCATCTTATAACTTTGGTCATTTTGAATCATTTTTTTGTGATGTGTAAAACAGGCTGTCAACTTCACTCGCTAGCGTGTGAATATTGAGTTGTCCCAATTTCATTGAAGATGAAGTTCTTCCCATCACTGAGTAGTCTTGATACACTTGTGAAAATCACTTTACCAGGGCAATGCCTTGTCAGATATGAGCGCTGACTGCTCCTCCAGAGGATGCACGTTCTTTTTTCAACAACCACATGGCAGCGCACAGCCATCTGTACCTCCAGTCCCAGGGGATCTGTCGCCCTCTCCTGGCTTCTGTAGGTACTACATGCATGAGGTGCACAAACATGCACGGGGGGGGGGGGGAACACATGTAAAATAAAAACAAATAAATCTGGAAACAAAATTTTTTTAAAGAAAATAACATTGCCTCACTGAGATGTGTGGGTTAATCTCTAGATTTTTGAATCCTGGTCCATGTTTTATTATACATCTTTATGTCAGTGTTCCTCAAGTGTGTTTTTTTAAAAGGACAAGCTATGATTCCTCAAACTCAACTCTTCGTTTCTCCTTCTGGCCGGGTCTCAGGTAGTTCAAGCTGGCTTCATATTCACTATTTAGATGAGGATCTCTTGGATTTGGACTCTCCTATTTCCATCTCCTGAGTGTTGCGTTCCAGGTTTGAGTCACCATGTTCTGTTTGAGAGTTTTCTTTTTAAAGAAGTTTGGTTACTTGGGGCTCATTTTGCTCTTTTTATTCCATGTGAGTTTTAGAATCAATTTCCCCACATTTGTCCATAACTGTGGAGGGGCTGGTATGACAGCTCAGAGGGTAGTCTGCTTGTTCTGCAAGCATGAAAACTGGGGTTTGAACCCCCAGCACCCACACCAACACTACGCAGGCATGACGACCAGTTTATAACCCCAGCACTGGGGAGGTGGAGATAGGAGAGTCCCCAGAGCAGGCTGGCTGACCAGTCTAACTGCTTCATGAAGGTCTGGGGTCAAGCTAGAGACTCTGCCAGGATAGAGGAGCTAGAGAGTGACTGGCTTCCAGTTCTATGTGCACCAACAAATGCACATGCTTCTGCACATGTGAAAAAGCATACCCACAGTCCACACACACAAAAATGTACAGAAAACGTTGTTGGGCTTTTTGTAGCTATATTGCTACAAAAAGGTCAGTTGCTTGCGTAGCCATGTCATGGTAATGCTTCTGGCGTTTCTGATTCACTCACGTCAGTCTTGTTTAATTTATCTCAATGACATAGTAGAGCTTTTAGTGGCTGATTTTCATACCCCCTGGGTTAAATTTGTTCCAAAGTGTTGTATTCAATTTGATGCCATTATAAATGGAATTGTTTTGTTTTAATTGAGTTTTCAGGCTACCCATTGATGATGTATGGAAACACAGCTGACTGCGTTTGTGTGTCCTGCTGCTTGCTGAAGTCCTGTACACTTGTTGAATTTATTAGCACTAGTAATTTCTGTGGTGTGGGAGTTCACAGGGTTTCCTACAGCTAGGAAACAATTGCCTAAAAATGATGATACATTTATGTAAATGAATTATTTATTCTAGCTAGCCCGTATAAAAGACACAAAATCCTGATAATTTAGAAGCTGTGTAGGCTGGGCAGTTCGTGAGCTATTCTAAAGTACACCCCAGCCATAAGTCCCTGTTCCTCGATGTTTGAGTCTCTCGCCTGGGTTATCTCTGTCCCATCAGCCTTTCCTCAGGGTCCACTTCTCCTGGACCATGGTCCATCTCCTTTCATGGCAGCCTCCTCCTCTCTCCACCTCTTTCTCCTCCTCTGGTCTCTCCTGAAACCACTCACTCGATCCTCAAGTTCCGCTTTTATCTCCCTACTGCCCAGTCACAGGCTCTTTTATTAACCAATTAACTTTAAAGTAGGGAGCAACGTTTACATAGTGTAAAAAAAAAGTTTACTTGGTGTATGTGAGGATCTGCTAGCGGGTGTGTGTGTGTGTGTGTGTGAGAGAGAGAGAGAGAGAGAGAGAGAGAGCGCGATATTTAACATTTAAAAGCTTAGCAGCACCAGACCAACCCCCAACACATTTACATGTTTGCTTTCAGTTTTGATGCTTTGTGTGGCTAGGACAGGAGGGGTTCTGATGAATAACAATAGCAGAAACTGGCCTGCTTACCCTGCTTCTTTGACTGCTAATCATCCTGCTGGGTGTGGTAGTCATGGAGGCCGTCACGTGCTTTGTTTGTACCAATCAGAATGAGCATGTGGGTTTTCCCCTTTGTTAACGCCTTGCGTTGGTCAGAAGTGACACTTACCATTTCCTCTTGCGTTTCCCTGCTGAGAACTGAGTTGCCTGATGCAGTTAGGGTTGGAAATTCCATGGCATTGATGAAATGGGATACCAGGAATCCTTCAAGACGCTGCTGCCTTCTGATGTGGCAAAGTAGTGTAAGTATATTGGCAATGGCTAGAGGTGGGCTGAAGCCAAGGCAGTTCTGGAAAGTACTCACACAGCCAGTCATATTCTACCTCCTTCCTGTGACCAGGAAGTAATTCAAGATAAGAATACAGGTCTCCTATGGTTCAGGTTGGACAAATTAAAGACATCTTTAAAACTGATTTCGCCGTCGTAGTTCGTCGTCATCGTGGTCACCGTGGTGTGTGTGTGTGCGTGCCACACATACCACAGCACAGTTGTGGAGGTCCAAGGCCATCTTTGTGGAGCCACCTTTCTTCTTCCACGGTTATCTAAATTTTGGGGATTGAAATCTGGTCAGGCAGGCTTCTGTAGCAAGTATTCTATCCACAGAGCCATCTTACCGGCCCCAGAAAGGATAAATGTAGAATGGACTGTGGCCACCATCAATATCCTACCTAGAGTGGAGATGTTACTGGTGAATTTCCCCTAGAAGCAGACACTGCAATGAAGATGCAAGGACAAGTAGTTTATGTGGCAGTTGACCCAAAGAAAGACTACGATGGGACCAGAGATACACACCAGGAAGGGAAGGAAGCTGATTAGGAAGATTTATGCAGCAGGTCGTTGTTGGGGCAGGTCATTGTTGGGGTTCCAAACACCATCCAGAAACCTTGGGAGACAGTATGGACCATGCCCTTCAGAATTATCTTATATACAGCTATATCTACATCTATGTCTATATATAGGGAGGTGCTGACCCAATGATAGTTTTTATTTTTATTTTATTACTTTATTATTTATTTATTTGGTTTTTCGAGACAGGGTTTCTCTGTGTAGCCCTGGCTGACCTCGAACTCCGAAATCCACTTGCCTCTGCCTCCCAAGTGCTGGGATCAAAGGCATGTGCCACCACTGCCCAGCTGATTGTTTTTATAATACACTGGTTTGTCTGTGTGTATGAGAGAGAGAGAGAGAGAGAGAGAGAGAGAGAGAGAGAGAGAGAGAG
>JADRCH010000042.1:3644609-3710861 GCA_019843965.1 Rhynchomys soricoides
GAGAGAGAGAGAGAGAGAGAGAGAGAGAGAGAGAGAGAGAGAGAGAGAATGAATCTCATAGAAGCGCTGGGATTACAGAGATGAGCCACTGTATCTAGTTTTCTGTGCGTTCCAGGGACTGAGTGCAGGCTGTTTGGCAGCCTGAACCTACTGAGCTATACTGACAGTTAATGACTCTTTTAAGACATGTTTTTAAGAAGCTAATCGTTTAAGTTAGTACAACAAATAAGGGTTTCAAGACATTTTCCTACAGATGTGTCAGTATGCTTTGCTGTATTTCATTTCCCATCCCCAGCTCCTTCCCGTCTGCGGCTGGCTCCCCTCCTTCCACTCAGTAGCCCCCACTTCTGCTTTGGTACTGAATGTATTCTGTTACTCTCTTCTCTCTATTTTCCACTTCCCTTAGGCTTTCTTCCTCTCTGCCATGATCCTGTTTCTAGTGGTTTACACACACACATTTTTAAAATCAGGTTCTGACTAGGCGAGACAATGTGCAATTTATCTTCCTGAGTCTGGCTTATTTTGATTAACAGTGGTTTTCCTGACACTGTTCTGTCACCTCAGCACTCAGGATGTCAAGGTCATCCTTAGCTCCATAGGAGAGGGCAATGCCTGCTTGAGGTACATAGGATCCTGTCTTTGAAAACTGGGTGTAGGGAGGGAAAGGTTTCTAGTTGCAACTCTTCCTGAAAATGGTATGCTTTCATCTTTCCTCACAGCTGAAAGCTCCACTAGAATTTCTTTTTCTGTTCATCTGGGCCGGCCCAGTTACCAGGACGGTGGAGCGAGGAAGTGTAAGTCTCGCTATGCTGATTGACTTAGAGTTGCCGGGGCTGGCTGCTGGGCCATACGGAAGCCCTCTTTAGTTTTTGAGGAACTTCCGAGTTGACGGCCATAATGGCTGCGCAAGGCTACATCAGTGCCTAAGCATCTCTTTTCCTCACCTCATTGCCAGTATTTGTCCCCCTTCTCTTCATTTATTTCTATTTTGCTGTTGTTGTTGCTGTTTGTTTTCAGACATCAATCTCCTGGGATGGACTGAAATTTACTATGTAGCCCAGGCTGGCCTTGAACTTGCGTCCTCTTGCCTCAGTCTCTCAAGTCCTGTGATTATAGCGTGGGTTACAACAACATACATCATTTGCTTTCTCAATGCTATCTATCCTGAAGAGAGAGAGAGAATTTTTTTTTTTAACATGTTTTGTATGTGAATCCCATGTCTAATGAGCAACTGGCAGACAGATGCCCTCCTGGCCATTTTGTAGGCTGGTGGCTGTTTTCTTCGCTGCACAGAGAGTTTGAATTTTTTACCACTCCGTACTTGACCCAGGGACTCCCATCAGTCCTTACTAAAGGCACTCCTTTACAGGTGTACTGGGCAGGTTCTGGTGGACAGGGAGAGAGAGAACTCACTAGGAGGCATGGCTCTTCGCAGAGGAAAGCCACTGTGAGAGATGTGTGGTTCTAAACTTCCCCTGAGCCGTTCAAGATGTCTTCTCATTGGTTCTTCCAGACAGTGACCCTTGTTCCAATTTCTTATTTACAAAACAAAACAAAACAAAAAACCAGAAAACCTTCCAAAAGAGGGTTAGCTGGATAAGATAATTGCCACTGCTTCAGGTCAAAGCTTCTTTTCATTATTTGACTCTCTTCCAATTTGACTGAGGACACAGAACTAAACTGAGAATTCACAACAGAGGAATCTTGAATGACTGAGAAACACTGAGAATGACTGAGAAATGTTCAAAGTCCTTAGTCATCAGGGAAATGCAAATCAAAATGACCCTGAGATTCCACCTCACACCAGTCAGAATGGCTAAGATCAAAACCTCAGGTGGCAACACATATTGATGAGGATGTGGAGAAAGAGGAACACTCCTCCATTGCTGATGGAAATGTAAGCTGATACAACCTCTCTGGAAATCAATCTGGAGGCTGCTCAGAAAATTGAAAATTGATCAACCTGAAGACCCAGCTATACCACTCTTGGGAATATACCCGAAAGATGCCCCACCATACCACAGGGGAACATGCTCCACTATGTTCATAGCAGCCTTATTTGTGATAGTCAGAAGCTGGAAACAACTCAGATGTCCCATGACAGAAGCATGGATACAGAAAAAGTGGTTCATTTACACAATGGAATACTACTCAGCTATTAAGAATGAGGACATCAGCCAGGCAGTGGTGGCACACACCTTTAACCCCAGCACTCGGGAGGTAGAGGCAGGTGGATTTCTGAGTTCAAGGCCAGCCTGGTCTACAGAGTGAGTTTCAGGACAGCCAGGGCTATGCAGAGAAACCCTGTCTCGAAAAACCAAAAAAAAAAAAAAAAAAAAGAATGAGGACATCCTGAGTTTTGCAGGCAAATGGATGGAACTAGAAAATATCATCCTGAGTGAGGTAACTCAGACCCAAAAGGACATGCATGGTATGTACTCACTAATAAGTGGATATTAGTCAGAAACTCCTTTTCACATAAAATTCTTCTTTGTGGAGATGTGTTCCTTACACCATAGGATGTTGTCTTAGTCAGAGTTTCTATTCCTGCACAAACATCATGACCCAAGAAGCAAGTTGGGGAGGAAAGGGTTTATTCAGCTTACACTTCCATGCTGTTGTTCATCACCAAAGAAAGCCAGGACTGGAACTCAAGCAGGGCAGGAAGCAGGAGCTGATGCAGAGGCCATGGAGGGATGTTTCTTACTGGCTTGCTTGCTTCTCCTGGCTTGCTCAGCCTGCTTTCTTATAGAGCCCAAGACTACCAGCCCACAGATGGTACCACTCACAAGGGGCCCTCTCCCCTTGATCACTAACTGAGAAAATGCCTTACACCTGGATTTCATGGAGGCATTTTCTCAACTGAAGCTCCTTTCTCTGTGATAACTCAAGCTTGTGTCAAGTTGACACAAAACCAGCCAGTACAGATGTATTTGTGCCTTTTCTTTTTGCAGTACTTGGAGTTGATCCCAGGGCCTCACCTGTGCCACTGAGCACCTTTTGCTTACTGCAACTGTAGACCCTGCCTACCCTGCCACCTTCCCTGCAACCACTAATCTACTTTCTGTCTGTCTAGCATCTTAGTGCTGGGGATTGGACCCAGGACCTGTACATGCTATGCAAACACTGAACCACTGAGGTAGCGGCATTTCTGTCTTTGTGGATTTGTCTATTTTGATAGTTCATATAAATAGAACCATAGAATGTGTGGCCTTTGCCATCTGATGCCCCTCCTCCAGCCAAGTGTCTGCTTGGCCCAACTGCATCACAGTATATTCATGCCTTTTTATGGCTAAAACATATCGGATCACGACACTATCTTATTAACGCTTGAAGATGGATGTTAGGATTGTCTTTACCTTTTTGCTGTTAGGAACAATAGACATTTGGTAGCTGTGAATTCTTGTGTGCATTTTTTGTGTAGATACGTGCATGAATTTTCCATATATATATCCATCCAGGAGCAGAATTTCTGGGATCTATGGTAACCCCATGTTTTACAATTTAAGAAACTGTCAAACTGTTCCACAAAGAGGCTGCCCCATTTTACCTTCCAGCAACATAGGAAGGCTCCTCTCCAGTTTCTCTCCATGCTCACCAGCCCTTGTCTTTCTTCCTGATCACAACCTCCTGGTGAGAATGGCTTTGATTGGCATGTCCCTAACGACTGGTGATGATGAGCATCTTTCCCTGTGCTTGTTTGCTCATTTTTGCTTGCCTGGTACTTTAACCTAGATTTCATGCCCCAGGGCTCTGAGCTTCTGGTGTGAAGCTCAAAGCAGGCTGGGCTGCTGTGACTGCCTCTTCACAGGTGAAACTAGCTCAGAACACGGATTTTTCGGGTGAGTTCTCTGCATTAGAGACATCTCCACTCTGTCTTCATTTCGTAGCAGAGATTTGGGGTCTTTCCAATAATGACAACCAATTAGTTCTACATGGATAGTAGCACCATCGTCTGTTGCTAGGCTACTGATGCTCAGAGCTCCAGGCGATCAGGCTTCGGCTTAGTGGTATGATTAATGTGACGTTCAGTAGAACTGTCTCCCCCAAGAGAATCAGGGCCCCAAACTGCAGAATTTAAGGTTTCAGGGAGAGAGGTGATCTAGATTCTCTAAGTGTGCTGCTGTTGGGAGTGGTGGAGGAGGTAACATGGCTGCCTGTTGAATCTTAGGTCTCTGTATCGTGTTAGGGGGGAACTAACATATACAGGTTGTTGGCTAAGGTGTATATCACATCTTGATGGACAGCACTTTAATCTGCAAGGTATCATTCCTAGACCGGAGTTTTAGCATCTTGAATGGGTCATTTCAGTGTTCTATTACATATTACATTGGTGTCATTATAGTGTGACTATGAAGCTGCATGCCAAAGACCCACATACTCCACTCTGGGAAGTGAATGGTTTCTTAGGCTCTGACCTAATGAACCCATTATCCCCTTGATGGATTTGCATCATGGTGGCCTTACTGTGAAGTGGTGAGAGGTAGGAGGTGGGCTTAACTGAAGGAAGCTGGTCATCGAGAGCATCCTTGAAAGGATGTATCTGGATGGTCCTGTGACCCTTTGGGTCTGTCTGGCATCCCCTATGCTTCCTATCTGCAGTGAGATCAGTTGCTTCTGCCACATGCTTCCACTGCTGTGAAGTTTTGCCTTATCAGGGAATGAGAATCACCAGCATCAAGTGGACATGCCCCAGGGACACACCAGAATGCCTAAAACAAACATTCCTTTGCACCCTTCCTCTGTTAAATTGTTACTGTTAGGCATTTTGTTACAGTGATGAGGCATCTTCCTGTGTGACATACAGTTGCCAAGGGCCAGCCATGGCTTGGACAGGAAAACAAAGACTCAAGTCAGATCGTGGGATCAAGCTGGCGGCCTATACTCTGCTCAAGACAGCTTTCTTGGGTGCTTTCTCTCTAATCTGCTTTCTCTGGAGATCCTCAGATAGTTCTCTATTTTCTGCTGAGGACAGTTCTCCAAACAGTTCTCCCCTGCTATTCTAAAAAATTCTCTGGATAGCTCATCTCTTGCAGATCATAACCCAGTCTTTTATTTTACATATCAATCCAGTCATTGACTCTGGGTTCCCTTTTGATCATCCTATGAATCAGCATTCTGTGACCCCAGCCCGTTAATTCTCAGGAGACAGCAAGAACATACACATTTTTTTTTTAAAAAAAAATTGCAAAATAATCCAGAAATGAGCATGCCTCTGTTAAGCATAGACACTAAACTAGCTGGGTGGGACCTTCTCCTGAAATTACCATTTCTACCACACTTGGGCCTAAGCTTGCTGTGTCCCAGGCCAACCCTTAACTCAGGAATCTGTCTGCCTCTGTAAGCATAAACAAACAAAAAACCGTAGCTGGGTGGGATGTCCTTTGATCACCACTTCCCAAATCTCTTCATCTCCATCCTTAGTATCTTTCTGACAGGTTGGCTCACAGCACAGTTGCTTTTGTTCTTTTAGATTCATGAAGTCCCTCATAATTCATACTGCATCCTTAAATTTTGCATAGTTGAGAAATTATATATTTTGAAGCTACCTGGCAGCAAGCTCTGGGTGTCAGCTGTTTACACCTCTTAGGTGTTGCAATTGCAAGCGCATGGCACCACACCAGCCCTTTTTCTCCTCTCTGTCTTTAGGATTTATTTATTATGTACACAGTACTCTGCCTGCGTGCCAGAAGAGGGCACCAGATCTCACTATAGATAGTTTGAGCCACCGTGTACATCCTGGGAATTGAACTCAGGACCTCTAGAAGTGCAGCCAGTGCTCTCAACCTCTGAGCCATCTCTCCAGCCTGAGAAATTATGTATTAATGAACCCACATCTTAAGAGTTCTTTCTCATAGCCTTAAAGGCTGTCCTGAAGGTCCCAGGGTTTACCACTTTGCGGAGACATTAGCCCCACCTTCGCCTCCCAGACATGTGCTGTCTCTGATTATCATGGAGTCTAATGACTCCTTAGCAGGGAGGACATTCCTTAAAGGAGGAATGTAAAATATGAACATTATTATACAAACAAGCCTTATGCCCACAGCAGCCACTGATACTCATGGAGGCCCACACCTGCTGTCCTTGTCCCTACCATGGCCCCAGGAACTATGTCATTCTGTCCCTACCAAGGCCTTTCTGGACCCGATATACAGTGTCATACTCACAGTTATTTTTTATTTCATAAGTGAGTTCTTTAGACTAAGAAAAAAAAATCAGAGGAGTGGTTTTGTGCACACAGCACTTGGGAGGCAGAGGCAGAAGCAGAGGCAGGCAGATTTCTGAGTTTGAACCAGCCTGGTCAACCAAGCAAGTTCTAGGGCTACACAGCTCTATGCAGTCAGGGTTATATAGTCAGATCTTGTCTCAAAACAAACAAACAAACAAAGCCAGGCAGTGGTGGCGCACACCTTTAATCCCAGCATTTGGGAGGCAGAAGCAGGCGGATTTCTGAGTTTGAGGCCAGCCTGGTCTACTGAATGAGTTCCAGGACAGCCAGGGCTATACAGAGAAACCCTGTCTCAAAACACCAAAAACCAACCAACCAACCAACCAACCCACCAAAACTCCACCACCACCACCACCACCACCACCACCACCACCACAGTTTCTTAGTGTTGTATGCTGTGAGGAGAAACTAATAAAAGCATTTAATTGAGGGTGGCTTAGTTTCACAGGTTTAGTCCATTATCATCACAGTGGGAAGCAGGGCAGAATGTAGGCAGACATGGTGCTGGAGAAGGAGCTGAGAGGTCTACATCCAGATCTGCAGGTAGCAGGAAGAAAGATTGACACTGGGACTGGCTTGGGCTTCTGACACCTCAAAGTGGATAGATTCTGAGACTCCAAGGAGCAAAAGGTAGCCATGGAAGGTTTTGCCTCAGGGAGTGATGCAGTTTACTTATACTGCAAAGGGTGACTGGCGGGTACTGGAGAGAACAGCAGGGCCTTTGATAAGGTGTCATATTTTGTATGCAGGACATTGTAGAGTTGTTGAGTTGGTGGACCTCATTTATTGCTATGAGGGAATAGGAGCTGACATTGGATTGATATATCTGTTAAGACAAAATTCATGTGCTGCTGTAATAATAAAAATCTCACATCATAACACAGTGCAGGCAGTCAGAGGATTTTCTATAAAATTAATTGTCCCTGTCCAGCCATGCTTGTGTCAAAGCCCTTACGATGGAGTTAGGGGTGTTACAAGTGTTACCTATCATTTCTTCTAGCCATGAGATGTGAACACCTGCCAGATGAGAACAGAGTCCTTCGTCAGGTGTGGTGGCACATGCACTTAATCCTAGTATGCAGGAGGCAGAGGAGAGTAGGCCTCACATCTCTGAGTTCAAGGCCAGCCTGGTCTGCATAGTGAGTTTCAGGTGAGCCAAGGCTATGTAGTGAGACCCTGGTTTTTTTTGTTTTTTTTTTTTTTAATAAAAAAGAAAGGTCTTCACCAAAAACTGATTATAGTCACCTTGACCTTAGACTTTTAAACTTCAGACTATGAGAAAATAAATGTCTATTACTAAAGGTACCCACTCTTTGTTATTTTATTACAGTAGCGTGAGCTGACAGAGCTTCCTGTTTTGAGACTCTGTTCTCAGTCCAGGAACTTTGTTCTAATAAGCTGTTAGATGTAGAAAGAGAATGGAAGTTAGCACAGAGGAAGTTGCTCTGGGCCAGGGCTGGAAATGGTGCCTCCTTTACCCTCACTTCTACTGGCAAGACCTTGTAACATGGTTACTCCTAACTGCAAAGGATGCTGGGAAATGTAGTCATAAAGAAAATGTACTCATACAGAAAAGGAAGTGGGCAAGGGCTCTTAATCATTACCACAGCAAAAGCCAGGGAGCAAAAGATAGCAGTGTCTGGGCAGTGGTGGCGCACGCCTTCAATCCCAGCACTTGGGAGACAGAGGCAGGTGGATTTCTGAGTTCGAGGCCAGCCTGGTCTACAGAGTGAGTTCCAGGACAGCCAGGACTACACAGAGGAAACCCTGTCTCGAAAAAACAAAAACAGAAACCAAAGAAAGAAAGAAAGAAAGAAAGTCCATTCCTTCACTGGCATTAGAGCCTATTTCTTAGGGATTCCGACATCACATTTACTGAAGACCAGCTGAGATAGCCAGCCTTGCCGTCTGAACAATGACAGGGGAATTCTTGGAGTTTCTGTTGATAGACAGCTATTGTTGGGCTAGCTGGATGGAACACAGCCTGCACACACACACACACACACACACACACACACACACACACACACACGTCTGTTCACTTCTGTTCCTCTAGAGAACCCTAACTGATTAATACGTCTAGTGATGTCCTAGGAACTTTATAGAATCAAATTACATTGCCTTAGGAGAAGGGATAACTTGAAGTTTGAATTGGTCTAAACAGCTGTGTACCAACATTCCTATGAAATGAGGGAGTCCCTACAAGTCCGCTCAGGAAGGAGGCACAGGTCAAGGGAATACAGGGAGTGACATTTGGAGAGTCCGACAGGTAGGAAGGCTGGACCTATGCTGGACTCAAGGATGGGGCTCCCACCTCTAAGTTACAGAGAGGTACTACACTCAGAAGAGTCTGGAGTTTAGGCAGAGAGGAGCAGCATTTTCAACTTTTTTTTTCTTAATAATTTTAAATTTTTAATTAAAATATAATTACATCCTTGTCTTCTTTTCTTTCCTCCTTCAAACGCCTTCCATTTTCCCTCCCTCCAGCTTCTCCCATGTCTCCCTCTCACATAAATGATTTATTACTATTATTGTTACATAGACGTATATAAATATATATACAACCTGCTGAGTTCATTTAGTGTTGCTTGTAAATTTATGAGGTCAGGGCTGTCCGATTGGTGTTGAATAACTAGTTTGGGGCTCACCCTCCTCCAGGAAGACAAACTCTTCTTCCCTCACCGGTAATCAGCTCTTTATCTAGGGGGTGGGGTTCCTGGAGAGCGCTCCCTTCCAGTTAGCACGTCTATTAGCATTGCTATTGTTTGAGTCTTTTTAGGCGGCCCTACAGTTGCAGTATCTAGGGTGTAACTTCACTATCCGTTCTAGTGGACACAATCTCACCGGAAGCTTCCTGGTTCTTTCTGTCCCCTGTACTGTGATAAGACTCAAGCCTTAATGGAAGGAGCTGGGGACATCACTATCAGTTGTTCCTGGTATTTTGGCCACTTGTGGTTTTCTGTGATGGTCTCCAGCTGCTGAAGGGAGAAACCTCTTTGATAAGGGCTGAGAACTATATGGATCTGTGGGTACAGTGGGAGTTATCACAATTGGATAGCACTGTTGACTGCTTTCACCCTCTGGCAGCTTTCATAGCATCTTCTGGTATAATCAAAGCTCCATAATTAGGGAGAGGACTTTCAGGCCAGATCTTGCTTGACTCTTCTGCATCCTGTGCCTGAAGTGCACGACGTCAACAGCATAGACTTGGCTTCACCCACCTTCAGCTGTTCTAGTGGAGGAAAATGTTTAGGATTAATTGTGTGATCTAAGCCTGGCAAATCAGAGTCACTGTGATACTTCAGGTGTAGACACACTGTGCCAACAAGAATCAGGCCCGGATTATTTGCTGGAACCATACAAAAGCCTCTTCTAATGCAGTTGTCTTAGTCCAGTGCTTTCCAAATCACAAAACAACCCATCAGACAATTCAGCAATTATAATCAGTGTGTAATCTAAATACATTAGAAAACACAACACACTATAGAGCAGGACCAACAATGGATATTACAGAGTTAAGTCTTATTGGGGGAGATATATAATGGTAGCTCTAGTGGCAAATGCTGGAATCAAATATATAGTGGAACCACGAAATGACCTCACTTTACAATGCTGTAGCCATTTTAGTTTGTATAAGCACATTCTATGTTGCTCATGTTACGGCAAATGTGACATGCATTACTCAGACTTATTTGATCCCGGAGTTAGCATCTTTGGAGTGTGTGGTCTCTGTGTGTGAGTGGTTTGTCTCTCTGTGTTTAGTGTACGTGCACATGTATGTGTGGGTGCTCACCCCTGTAAGTATGAAGGAGACCACAGGAGGACGTCAGAGGTCCTGCTCTAACTCTTATTCTTTTGAGACAGCATCACTGACTCTTGAACTAGGCCAGCAGTGGCTTGCATCCTCTCCGCACAGGCCTGGGGATACAGGCAGGGGTGTGGCCACACCTAGCTTTTCATTTGGGTGCTGGGAGTTATAAAGAAGGCAGGCAAGGATTCTTGACTAGGTCTTCAGCTTCTGAGCAGAAGGGACCTAACTCTCACCAAGGAGGTGACCAGGATGCTTAATGAGCTAATGGAAGAGCAAGCTCTTTGCTGACTTGTCGAGGAGAGCTAGTCTGGCAATCTAGAAGCTCATTACGGGCTAGATTTAAAAGCATGCTTTCCTTCTTGTGTAAAAACACCGTGGTTGCTGGGCAGTGGTGGCTCATGCCTTTAATCCCAGTACTTGGGAGGGAGAGGCAGGCAGATTTCTGAGTTTGAGGCTAGCCTGGTCTACAGAGTGAGTTCCTGGAACTCACTCAGGTTTTGAGAAACCCTGTCTCAAAAAACAAAACAAAACAACAAAAAACCCACCATGGCCTTGAGATTTATGGTCACAGTTGGTTGCTTTAACCTAGGAGCTGTGAACTTCTTTTGCCATTTGGTGTTTTCACCTTGCAATGAACATCTTGACCTATGGCCTGGTCTGGGCTTTGTAACAGGGCTGAAGGTCTTTTGGTGCTTGAACTATTGAAAACAAAACAAAACAAAACAAAACCACAAGGGTGGGATAAAAGAAATACATAATACATACTAGCTCCAAAAGGCAGAGTAAATCAAGTTTCTGTTGTAGTATGATCTTGGACAAAACAACATTTAAAAGTGATTAGCACACTGGGCACATGGATCAGTTTCAGAGTGCTTGTCTACTATGCACAAAGCCTTGGGTTCCATTCCTGTCACCACTTAAACTAGGTGTTGCGGTGCCTGCCTGTAGTAATTTCTGTGGTTGGGAGGTGAATACAGGAGGATCAGGCTCTCTCTCTCTCTCTCTCTCTCTCTCTCTCTCTCTCTCTGTCTTCGACCTTCATGGCTAGCAGAGTGAAGAGCTGAGAGAGGCAAGAAGGCAGTTTTTGCTTCAACATGACTTAAAGGCCAGTGTTGGTTCAAAGTTAGGAAGACTGGCTCCAAGTGGTTTATTTTTTGTGTATTTAAGAACAGCACAATTTGGTGAAATCTATTCTGGTGATAATGAACTCAATTTCACTGTACAACAAAGCATACAGAAATCTCATTGAGGAACAAAGTAAGCTAAATACAAGTCAGATGTGATTACATGGAAACTCTTTGTAAAGTCCATGCAGATAGGTTCTCTAGATTGACTTCAGAAAAACAATTTATAATAAGGGATTGGGGGAAAGTCTCTGGACACACAGATAGTGCAAAGGTCACCAGGCTAGAAACCATGACTGCCTAACCTTCTGGGAAGGAATGCAGTTATTGCATTCCTTCTCTTGAGGGAACAACCCTGTGTGCTTAACATTCCAGGTTCCCTAGTGCTTGTCTGTGAGCTCAAAGACCTCCGTGCCTCCCGCAGGTCAGGAGTTCAAGATCATCCTCAGCTCAAGTTCCAGGACAGGTTAGTATGCATGAGACAAATAAATAAATTAGCAAATAAATAAATAAGTTGTTCAACATGCCTATACATTGACTGGAGTATTAGACTCGGAGCCAATGATAAAAACAGCGAAGAGGGCAGATGCCATATGAAAACCAAGGCCAAGCCCCTCTGTCCCATTTTGGTCACCTTCCAAGTGAAAAGCCAAGGTGTTCAGCAAAAATGGCCTTGATATTGTGTATTAGAATCTAGACAAATGCTATTATACCTACATATTGAGATTTTGGGAACTAGGTCACTCAGCTCAGGACTCCCAACTAGTGAGCTGAAGTCAGTCAACTAAGAGCCAGTGGAACTAGAGGCTATTCTGCTTGGTAACCAGAGGAGATCGATCCATTCAAAAGGGACTTCTGAGGCAGGAGAGATGGCTATCAGTTAAGAGCAAGTGCTGGTCTTCTAAATGACCTAAGTCTGATTCACAGCCATTGGTAACTGCAGTTCCAGGGGCCCCCCTTCCAATCTTCACAGGCACACATATATACATAGAAGCAAAAATGAAATGAAACAAAACACCAACCAAAAACCAAAAACCAAAATCCAAACCACTAAATGAATGAATGAATGAATGAAGACAAACAAAAGATTGCCTATATTTGTGCTTCTCCTTGTGCATGCAGTAAATAATAAAATATATACAATAATAGCCAGGTGTGGTGGTCAGATGTACAGAGTATGTTCAGGGATATACAGAGAAACTCTGTCTTGGAAAACCAAAAAGCCCACAAACAAACAAACAAACAAACAATACAATAAACAGATGAGCTTGCTGTAGTGATCTGCAGACTGCCTGGTGCTGAGCTGATCCTGAGGTCTTACAAGATATTTTATAGTAAGAGATCTTTTCTTAAAACTCTGCCTCTGGGGCAGGAGAGATGGTTCAGGAGTTAAGAGCACTTGCTGCTTTTCCAGACAACCTGAAGATTTGTTCCCAGGACTCACATTGGAGGCTCACAACACCTGTCAGTCTAACTCCAAAGGATCCCACACCCTCCTCTGGCCTCCATAGATACCCGAACATAGGTCTCTTTCTACACCCCCACCCCCCAAACGCATGCACACACTCGTGGAAACACCAAATAAACAAAAATAAAATAAATCTTTTAAATATAGTAGTCATTGGTTTTGTTTACTCCTTTAAAAATTGTCATTTGATGATAACGATGAAGCACCCATGTGTGTGTGTGTACTGTGTGATCCATAGGTGGGCACACACATTCCATGGTGTGCGTGTAGGATTCGGAGAGCAACTTTCATGAATTGGGTCTCTCCCTCCTCCCTGAACTGGGGATGAAACTCAGGTTGTTAGACCCACGTGACAAGTGTGTTTACCTTGTGAGCCATCGGTTGCTGGTACAGTTTACATCTTAGCATCGAGGGATCTGCGACTCATTAGAAGTCATCTGTGTGGTCACCTTGATTCCCACTGTTTAGTCACAAGAGGCTTCTGCTCTGGAAACATTTTGGTCTTATGGGCAACTCTGGTGTTTAATGACAAATCCTTTGAGACTCAAGATAGAGGAAGAAGAAAACACACAGCTTGCTCTTAGGTGGTGACAGGAGGAGGGTCCAGGGTGTATTTGCTTTTTATTCTCTTATGGTGCACTTTACCTATCTCATATGCCTGCCATTAACTCTTACATGACTGCATATCAATCTATTCCTTCTATTTCAATTACTCATAAATATCCATGAAAGCATAAAGAGTCACAAGGTAAATTGCATCTTTCCTTCTTTTTATAAAGAAAAAAATTGCCACATGTAACTATGTAGCTAACACTAGCCTTGATCTCACAATCCCTCTGCCTCAGCTTGCTAAGTTCTGGAACTTCAAGGATCTACCATCATACCTGGCATATAGTACACTACTTGTTGTGGGTTGCAATGGGAAGGCTTTGAAAGACACAAGATGCATCTCCTGTGGCCCTAACATTCATATCACCTACAGTACCAGTCCAAGTCAATAATAATAATAATAATAATAATAATAATAATAATAATAATAATAATCCACAATAACCCATTCCCCTTGGTAGTGATTGGTTCCAAGATGGATGGGTCTAAACCAATTTTGGTCAAGGAGCTGCAAAGCAAGTCTTACCATGGGTTTCTGGAAAAGCTGTTTTGGTTCACTAAGTGCCAAACTGAGGGCCATGCTGCTGGGAAGGGAAGGATGAGGTGGTAGGAGGGTTGACCTTGGATTGGTGAGTCAATGGAGATGAAGGCACAGCCCACTTCTGGAGTCTACTCAAACTTTGCTGAGTCATGTTTTCAGCTACCAGTCTCTAAAAGCATTCTCACTGATAGAGGCACTCACAGGTAGTGGGCATGGTTACCTGTGTCACTCCAAGAGCAGCTGAGAGAGCTGGGATCGGTCTTGTAGGCCTATTATCCAAGCTACCCAGGAGGTCGAAGCAAGTTCAAGGCCTGATTGCGTTATAGATTGAATTCAAGGGCACTCAGCCACCAGTCAGGGCAACTTAGTGAAACCCCTTCTCCCAGTTCCTCAAGGCGGGGTTTGGGGACATTGGAGATAACAGTTTAGTGATAGTTTGTCTAGCACAAGAGACAGAATTGAAGCTATGAGGTTTAGGAAGACAAATTTATTTTTTCTATTCTTGTTTTTAATTCCAAGACATGTAGCCCAGGTTGGCCTCAAACTTACAAAGTAGATGAGTGTGCTGGGTACTTGATATAATGCAGAGTCATCCAGGAGGGAGGAACCTCAATTGAAGAATAACCTTGATCAGATTGGTCTGTGGCCATGGCTGTGAGAGGTAGTCTTGATTGGTGATTGATGTAGGCAATGAAATTTGTGGGCAAGTAGGCCTGGGCTGCATAGCAAACCAGGCTGAGAAAGAGCCAGTAAGCAGTATTCCTTCATGGTGTCTGCTTCAGTTCCTGCTCAAGTCTCAGTTCTTATTGTGATCACTGATGGGTGGTGACCTGACAGTGTCAGCTGAAATAATCCCTTCCCTCAGAGCATAGCAGCAGAATGCAACTAGAGCGCCTTTGATGACCTTTCACCCTTGATCCTCCTGCCTCCACCTCTTAGATGCCAAGATAGAATATAGCTGTGTGCCACCATACCTGGCTTATGTGGTGATAAGAGTTGAATCCCGACCTTTGTTTATGCTAGACAAACCCTCTATCAACAGCCTCTATATGTATTTAATGGATGGACTCCCAAAGTACATAGTTCAAATACATCACTCAAAGCTGTGAACAACCTTCCATTTATTTTTAAGCTAATTTCTATTGAGCATCTGTTACTTACATCCAGAGTCCTGACTGTCGAAAGGCTGAGCCAGCAGGTTTAACAGTGAAATTGCTCCTACTATGGTGGTCTGGGCTGATGAACAAGAAAGCCAAAAGCTTACCCAAACTCTGATGCAAGCACTCTGACTCCACCTGTCACTCATTGACACAATTGGTAGGCAGAGTGTTTTGAGATCAGCTGTGGGAACAATTAATGGTTGGGTTGGAGCCAGGAGCCATAAGAATCAGATACGGGGGGATGGGTGATAGTGACTCCATCTTTTTTTTAAAAAAAAATTACTTTATTTGTTTACATCCCAAATGTTGCCCCACCCCCATCCACCGACCCTTCATCTTTTGAATAGGACTCTTTCTCTTAGACTAAAGGAGGTGCAGTTAAAACCTTGGGGTCACGACTGGTCAGTGGTGGTGCACACCTTTAATCCCAGCACTTGGGAGGCAGAGGCAGGTGGATTTCTGAGTTTGAGGCCAGTCTGGTCTACAGAGTGAGTTCCAGGAGGGCTAGGGCTACACAGAGAAACCCTGTCTCGAAAAACAAACAAACAAAAAACAACAACCAAAACCAAACCAAACAAACAAACAAACACCCTTGGGGTCAGCCACTAGCAATATGGATGGGAGTGAAAGACAAACACCCTCCCTCACCTTTCAGGACCTGGAAGGATGGAGGCTTTCAAACACTGTCCAGATCTCCCAGAGGGGTGACACTCAGGGACTCATAGCAGTCACCTGTAGTAAAGGTGCCTCTCCTCCCATCCCTTGTCTTATTTCCTCTCATAACTAAATTGGGTTCCACGAAGCCCACATGTCAGAACCTAATACTTCAGATGCAACTGCGATTGGAAATAGGGGTTTGGAAGAAGCAATTGGTTTAAGGGTACAAGTCTGAGAGGTTCGTCCGTCCTAAGCCTGATGGATCTCTCCTCCTGCGGGGAGACTGGGACACAGATGTTGGCCATGGAAGGGCAACAGGGGAGTCTCTGTCACAGGCCAAGAAAAGAGGCTTTGGGACAAAACGATCCTTTGGCTTGATCTTGAGCTTCCAGGTCCCAGAATCTCAAAAATGTCTCTGTTGCTGAAGGCCCCCAGGCTCTGGTGCTCTGAATGCAGCACTAGAACACCCCCTTCCTGCCCCCGAAGCTCTCCTAGTGCCTTTCGGGGTCACCTCCTAAATGAACTGTTGACACCTGTATTCTTGTCTCAGAAACCAAGTATGCGCAGAACTTTATAGAGAAAGCTCCAGGCTGCGATGTCAGGGGTGAGGGACACAGTAGATCGGTTAGAGCAGTGTGGGGTCTGAGGCCTGGTCTGGTGATGTACACCTGAAATTCTAGCCAATAGATTTCATATAATCACATTTTCTGGAAGCCGAGGCAAGAGGATCACAAATTCAAGGTCTTCCTTCCCGGGCTCCAAATTGAGTTCAAGGGCAGTGTAGACAACTTAGCCTAGACTTAATCTCAAAATAAAAATGAAAATCAGATAGTTGTGTGTTGCTAGGGCACAGGATTCTTTTTGAAGGTTCTTGGTCACATCAACAAAGAACTTTAAAATGGATTTTTTAAAAAAGGGATGGGGCTAGGAAGATGGCTCAGTGGTTAAGAGCACTGACTGCTCTTCCAGAGGTCCTGAGTTCAATTCCCAGCAACCACATGGTGGCTAACAATCATCTGTAATGGCGATCTGATGCCCTCTTCTGGTGTGTCTGAAGACAGCGACAGTATACTCACATACATGAAATAAATAAATCTTAACAACATCAAAAAGAATGGCAGCTGAAACTAGCTTGCATCCAAAATAAATAAATAAAAATAAAATAAAATAAAAAAGGGATGCAAAAGCAATTTGCTGAAATTGGAGATGATCCTGCATGCCAGGATAAGGATGCAATGGAGGGGGGGAGGGCAGAAAGAAGTAAGAGATTAAGGTTGAGCATGCTGGGGCACGCCTGCAGTCCTTGCCCATTCTAGGAAGGTGGAGGTGGGAGAATCAGGAATTCAGTGTCATTCTCAACTACATAACAAAGCCAAGGCTAGCCTGAGTTACTTGGAACCATGTCACAAAACAAACAAACAAAGGAAAAAGAGCAGAATCAGGCTCCCAGGGGGACCTAAAAGGGACACAAAATTGCCTTTTTTTCTAGAATCTGGGGCATGAAAGCCCCAGACTTTACTCCTTCAGGCTAACAAAAGGGAAAAGATTTATCTTTAATATCCTTTGATTCAGCCTGTAGCCAGCTGGAGTTGCTCAGTGTGTGCAAGCATGTAGGATGAATCTAAGACAGGAAGAAATAATAACAAGCTTGATTTCTTTCATGGTTGTCAGTGTACCTTTGAGCTCTGTGGCCAGGCAGGAATAGCACCATTGAATACCATCCATTTATCTTTCTGTGTTGTTAGCTTTGGCCAGGGAACACTAGCTAACTGCACTTACTGTCTTCCATTTGCCCTTTATCTTTGTGGCCAGTTTAAGGCCTCTGCATTGATTCGTCTTTAGCCCTGCAGTAGTTATGGCCAGCTTGGGGATCATCATCACTCATTGAGAGTCCAGTGCTGGGTTATTTTAAATCTAAGTGAGGTAAGTCAGTGCTTGAGAATGAGCTACAAGGAGCTCGGAGTTTGTCTACTGTAGCACTTAAAACCTGCCTGCTTTTCAGTGTTCTTAGTTCTTCCTAAAATGTCCCCCAGAGGTTTCCCTGTTTGAACATTTGGTCCCCTCATGGTGGCGCTGTTCATCCTGGTAGGGAGTTACATGTGGAGAGCGGATGAAAGCCTGAGTGAATGGCATGAGTACAGCCATGCTATGGACCCTTCCCTTGGTCAGAGTACAGCTGACGGTGTGTGAAGAGTATCAACCACAGCTTCCTCTTCCTGGATGACAGCAACCTGGGACTGCTCTACAGAAACTCTACCTACCAAGATTACCCAAGTCTCCTCCTCCTCCTCCCACTGCATATAATAAATGGGCTAGAGTTTCTGGGCTGCTGGTACATCTCCATCAGAGTGTACACCTTGTCACCCATTTCTTCATCTTCCCATTGCCCTGGTCAGGTTGATCCCAAAGCCAGGCAGATCTCAGCAGTTATGAAAACCTTATGAGGTGGGCTGAGCTACAGGAAGTGGGTCACTTGGTGGGCCTTGAGGTTTACAGGCTAGCCCTGCTTCTGGCTGGCCTCTGCTTCCTGATCCATCCAGATGTGAGCAAGTTGTAATTGCTACAGGGCAAGTAGCCCATGCTCCAAACCTAAGTGTTTCTCCTATATGCAGCTTCTCTTAGGCACTTCGCTAAAGTACTCAGCCCCCATCCCTACTCTAACATGCTCTGCACTGACTGTCTGCAGTCAACTGCCTTTGGGGTAGGGCCTTGGGGTATATAAAGAATGTAGCTCATTAAGGGAACAGCCTTCTGCCTTCTTTCTTAACTAAGCCTCTGGCACGTTGTGTTTCTCTTCGCCTTTTAGCGTTAGGCTGGCCTTTTAAAAACTTGTAAAACAGGATTTTCTCTCTCATTCTAAAGACTTATTTTCATTCCGTTTAATGTGCTCAGGTATTTTGCTGCCTATATGTCTATGAACCAAGTGTGTGCAGTGCCTGGGAAGGCCACAAGAGGGCATCAGATCCCCCTGGAACAAGTTTCGGACCACTGTTAGCCACAAGGTGAGTGCTAGAGAGTGAATTCGGGTCTCCTGGGAGTGTTCTTAATGAACAAGCCATCTCTCTGGACCCCAGGATTTTCTCTTTAGTACTGGAGGCTTGTTACAAGGCTTTTCCTCACTTGGTCCAGACACAGGAGGCACCGTCTGCCTTGCAAAGGGGCTCAATGACTGTCCTATTTGTAAAGAGGGTTGTCTACTTGTTACAGATCACTCACTGTGCCATTTGTCTCAGAAAACACCGACAGACCAACATGGTGACATTCTTGTGTCTCAAGTGGTGCCTGGGAAACAGATGGCTGCCCTTCCAAGCCTCCTCCTCCTCCTTCTTCTTCTTTTTGGTTTTTCGAGACAGGGTTTCTCTGTGTAGCTCTGGCTGTCCTGGAACTTACTCTGTAGACCAGGCTGGCCTTGAACTCAGAAATCCACCTGCCTCTGCCTCCCAAGTGCTGGGATTAAAGGCTTGCGCCACCACTGCCTGACTTCTATGCCTTCTTCTTGACTAGCATCCCACCCATCAGTGGGGTTAAATGCCAACGAGCCCATCCTAAGCTGGAAATACATTTACTGTACCCAGCAAGGCTCTGTTGTGGGGTACAGGGAGTAAAGCCCCAGCCTCCCAGGATTTGCTGAACTTTTGAGCAGATGGGGAAACCAGCCACCCTCAAACAAGCTGGCATTTGGAGTGTCCATATGAAGCGATCATTGGAACAGGAAGCAGGAGGTGGAAATTTATATACTAACTCAATCTCTAAGGGCCTTGTGACTGAGAAACACACTGAGTGCATGGTCAAATACACAGAGCCTTGAACAGCAGTTTCCAGGTCTGAAAAAATAAAAAGGAGCGTTATAACGTGTTTGTGTTATTCTAGGCATACTGTGGAGGTCTTTATCAACTTGGCCACATCTACAAATATAACATGATGGTTTCATGAAGGCAGGCATCGTGTTGTGTGGATTAACAAGAGACCTCTAAAATCAAGCAGGCTTAGCGCAAAACCCCGACTCCACCACTTAAAACTTATGTGGACCACGGCTTACTTAGTGTGCCTGCAGTTTAGCTATGCTCAATACTTACTGAACTCAAAACCCACCCACAGATAAGTGGATAAACAAAGTTATCCTATTGTTTACCCTTGAATCGCTCTTAATTTCCCCGCTGTTTTTTGTTTGACCATTAGAGGTCAGGCTAACCCCAAAGTTCTACTCGAGACAATACAGTCTCCTGTCTCTGGTATGCTCTCCAAAGACAGGCAAAGATCTCTTTACAAACCTACTCAGGATGTCACACCCACTTCCCCAGAATACTTCTGCCCCCATTCAGACTTTATCCCTTGACTAGGAAGATGGAGATCCGCCCGAGGGTGAATACATTGAATGACTTCATTGGAAATCAGCATAACCCAATTGTTACCCCTGCTCCTTCCCCGGTCTTCAGAAGTCCAAGCAAGGACAGTTTCTGGGTGATAGCTGTGTTTTGGGAACTTTTATAAGAATTTTACCCGTATTAACTGATGTGCTACTTGAAATCTCTTCGGAGTAGTTGTTCTTCATTTGATTTTGCAGAGGACTAGCTAGTGTAGGTACACGGTACCGATGATCTACCAGAATCTACCTTCAATTAGCCTGGGACTGAGTTCTCACAAAAGCTAGCTGCTGTGATACACACTTAGGATCTGGGAGACACTAAAAAAAGACCCCCAAACCTCCCTAGGACCTGAGATTTTGGTCTTTAGGATGAATTCCTTCTCCCCTTTTGGAACTTGCTATGATACCCAGGCTGACCTAGACCATGGTCTCCTCCTGACCCAGTGCTGGACTTATAGGTGTGAACCATCATGTCTAGCTTGGTGTGACTCTTTGGGGTTTATTGGGTCAATGGGAGCATGCCGTCCCGCATTGCACTGCCTGTGGCTCTTTGGGTGGTCGGACAGACCAAAATCAAATCCCCATGTTGCTGTTTGTACAGTCCTGTGGCCCGACACAAGCGCACTTTACCCAGTCTTAAAATCTTTTGATTTCTTTTGAAAATCTAAACATTTCCTCCTAGGCTACTCTATAACATCTATGGCCTCTGGAGTATGAGCTCTACAGGAGAGTCTTCCTTGGTTACTCTGTTTCTGTTTCTACTGTGTAGACAGTTCTGGATGACAGTGGATACATAGGAAATATCTCCCAGGGTTTGACATTCTGCATTAAGTGTCCTTCAAAGTGTAAGAGTCCCTTGCTATATATTCCTGTGGAAAATGAGTCTGGAAAATGCCTGATACAAGGTACTTTGTAAGAAATGGAGGTTTGATTAGCTTATGGTTCTGGGGCCAGGGGAGTCTAAGAGTGTGCTGATGACATCAGCTGAGGGTCTTGTGGTCATAACACGCAGAAGTATCACATGATGAGGCAGAGTCCAAGTTTCCCCTTCTTACAAGGTGCCACTGTGGAGTCCCATCCTCAGGACCTTACCTAATGGCAGTCACTTCCCCAAGGCCCATTACTAGACACTATTACTATATGACTTTGGGGATTAAGTTTTCAACACAAGGACTTTTGGGGAACACATTCCCTTAACCATTCCCCTTTTCCTTCTTGCTCTTCTTTTGTTTTGCCTCACCCCCAAACACTGTGCTGGGGACTATCAGGAGGTGTATGGGGCCGTTGCTGACAGCCTCAAGTCCTGGATTAGATAAACTGGTAGATACAGAGTTGAGCCCTGGCAATTGCATTCCAATTGGCTGTAACACCCAACAGTCATTGGCCATTTCCTGTGCATTTTATCCCTGTCTATGTGGAAAGGGGACTTAATGTGGTCAGCCATGTTCTTTCTGATTCTGCAGAATGAAGGCCATGTCCATCCACCAAAATTCTAGCTTGCATGCTATATGTGTGTGCATGTTGTGTTTTTGGTTAATTAATTGTGTGTGTGTGTGTGTGTGTGTGTGTGTGTACAACTGGAGTTGAGGGAACATCTTGCAAGAGTCAGTTGTTTTCTTTTACCAGTGTTCCAGGAATTGACCTCAGGAGCTAGGCTTGGCAACAAGCATCTTTATCCACTGAGCCAGGTGTTTGTTTGTTTGTTTGTTTTTAATAAGAATTGCAGCAAGTTGTGGTGGTGCATGCCTTTAATCCAAGCACTTGGGAGGTAGAGGGAGGTGGATCTGTGTGGGTTTGAGGCTAGCCTAGTCTACATAGAGAATTCCAGCATAGCCAGAACTATGTAGACAGATCCTGCCTCAAACAAGACAAAACAAAAAATATTATTTTAAATAATGTGAATGAATATGTGTCTATGTATGGCTGTGTGCATATGAGCACAGATGTCTGCAGGTGTGGTTCCCTCCGAAATGTGGTTATAGGTGGTTGTGAGCCATCACGTGGGTGCTGGGAATTGCACTTTGGGACTCTGGAATTGCAGTTCCAGCTCTTAATCATTAAGCCATCTCTCCAGCCACTTGTTTATTTTTTGAGACAAGAATCTCAGAGAGAACAGGATGGCCTCTAACTCACTATGCAGCTAAAGACGACCTTAAACTTCTGATCCTTCTATCCCCATCTCCTGAGTTTTGGGGTTAAACCCAGCTCCCACTTTCATACTAGGCCAGCACACTGCCAATTGAGTTAGATCTCCAGTTCCATGCATGTAAAGTTCCCAATCCCCCAAACATACATGTGCATACCCCAGTGTGACGAGGAACACATGCTTCCCCCTGTTTGGGACCAGCCCGTCTTTGGATCTCATTTCCCTCATCTGCTAAATGAGTCCAGAGGAAGATTGCTTTCCAAGGTATCTTACATCTCTAATGTAGACATGGCTTTTACTCTTTCCTTCTGATGTGGGCCCTGAATGTAAATACAAGTACATCTGTTATTAAGTGCTCACACCTGCTATCACAACATCCTTACCCATTTTCCAACCTGGACTCCAGAGAGATATGCAGGAAAGGATCCCGGAAACTGAGAGTCTGGTACATGTCAAAGTAACTTTTATTCGTCGGATGTAATTGTCATTTCTGAGACTTACTGCCTCTGTCTGCTAACCTAGGCCTAGTCCTGGAAGCTTCTAGCCTCCTTACAATCTAATCTAGGCCTAGAATATCTTCAGCTTCTGAGACTTAACGCTGAATAAGCTTACGTTTTCTAGCTCTTTCTGAACTCTGGCTGGCTGGTTTGACTCAGCTGTTCTGGCTCAAACTCCTTTCCTAGCTGGCTGATTCAAACTAGCTTCTCTCAGCTTCTAACTGAATTGCTCTGCTTGGCCTCAAACTATCCCTAGCAATCTAATCTTCTGGCTCCTTATTCCCTGGCGTGTTCTGTCCTCTCTAGCTTGTTCTCTCTTCAACCTGTCTCTGTAAAACTGTCTTGTAAAAACTATCCCTGAGCTCCACAAACCGAACAGCCAAGAATTCCACCCCACTGCACACACTGACTCTCAACTCACTGACTCAACCTAACTGACTAAATAGAACTGACTAGAACTCAGAGATCTGCATGCCTATATCTCCTGAGTGCTGGGATTAAAGGTATGTACCACCATGCCTAGACCTAAGCTTTTCTTTACCTAAAACTTGCTCTATACTGGGCTGGCCTTGAACTCAGAGATCTGCATGCCTATATCTCCTGAGTGCTGGGATTAAAGGTATGTACCACCATGCCTAGACCTAAGCTTTTCTTTACCTAAAACTTGCTCTATATTGGGCTGGCCTTGAACTCAGAGATCTGCCTGTCTCCTGGGATTACAGGCGTGTCTGTATTCCAGCCACATCACGCAGACCTAGAAGGTCTTTGGCTGTGATCTCTTGCCAGAGCAGCCTCGTTCTGAATTAAAATTCCTCTACAGGTAAGAGCAAGGGAGGCAGAGTCCCTCCAACCTGCTTCTGCTCACACAGGGCAGTAGCTATAATTGCTCACAGGAAGTTTGGCTCATATACCTGGGAAGATGTGAGAGACCAGCTTGGTCCATCACTAGGGCCAGTCTCTCTTTGAACTGGTGGGTATGGGCTAGCAGTACTTCCAGGTCCTCTCTGGACTCAGATTTACTTTCCAATCTCTACAGCACTTTCAAAGTGTGTGTAAGAGTTTTCGGGCGTGAGAAACTGAAGCCGAAGCCCATTGTTAGACTCTGTTTTTGCTCCATTAGAGAATTTAGCTGAGTTGGCCTAATCCTATCTTGACCAGGTGGGGGCGCCCTCTTTCTGTGTTCTTAATAGTAGAGAGCTGGTTCTGAATCTAGATCCCAAAGATAGGCCCAGCGTCAGCTTTCTCTCCCTCTAAGTGAGCTGGCCCTCACAGGTCATAGCTGCTCGGCACAAGTTTAAACTGTCTCCAACAGTTTTTGATCCAGCAGAGGAGGAAGAATCTCTTACTTACAGGAGCATAGGAAAGGCTGGGCTCAGGTTCTCCTGAAGAGGTGAAATAATAGAGTGAAAGAACCGAAGAAACAGAGTGAAAACAGAACCGGAAGTCCATTGGTGTTGAGTGAGAACAAGTCTGGTCGTCAACGCCACGTGGCTGGTGCTCTGCTGTGAAGTCTTTGCTTAAAGAGTCTGATGCTAGGAGCTATGAGGGCTTTGGAATCCGGTATAAATTGACACCTTGCTGCCCAAGGGTAGTGTTGTAATTCATAACTAAGACACAGATAAGTACTGTATTGAGCTCGGCATGATGACATGTTCTTATAATCTCAGCACTCAGGAATCTGAGGCAGGAAGGTCATGAGGTTTGCGCACATTTTGGTTGAATATAGAGGACCTTTAAAAAAAAAACAAGGAAAGTTTTTAAAAGTCTGGAAGGAAGGAAAGGAGGGATGGGTGAAAGAGGAAAGAAATAGAGGAAGGAAGGGAAGAAAAGAGGAGGGGGAAGAAGGGGAGGGGAAAAAGGGGAGGGAGCAGGGAGCGGGGGCGGGGCTTATCTTCTTTAGTGGCCAGGCTGGAGGTCTGCAGTCCAGCTTGCTTGCTTGCTTGCATGCTTGCTTTCTTTTCTTTTTCTTTTTTTCTTTTTCTTTTTCTTTTTTTTGTTTGTTTGGTTTTTTTTGTTGTTGTTGTTTTTTTCGAGACAGGGTTTCTCTGTGTAGCCCTGGCTGTCCTGGAACTCACTCTGTAGACCAGCCTGGCCTCGAACTCAGAAATCCACCTGCCTCTGCCTCCCAAGTGCTGGGATTAAAGGTGGGCGCCACCACTGCCCGGCTAGTCCAGCTCTTTCTGAGATTCCGAGAGGGACCTTGTCTCATGCCCTCTCGTGCCTACTGGTGATTGCTGGCAATCTTTGACATTCCTGATCTTTGCCTTCATCTTCATCATGCATCTCTTTTTAAAATTTAGAGAAAGATTTCTATATTTGTTATATATACAGTATATATTTATATATACAATCTGCTTGCATGTATGCCTGCAGGGCAACCCTGACTACTCAGTGAGTCTAAGGACAGCTTTCATTAGCAGGAAACCCTGTCTCAATGACAACAAAAATCAAACAAGAGTTCAGCATAAAGTTCAATTTTCTGCCAGTTTGTAAGGCCTTCAGACTTGAGCTAATTAGTGGAGTGTTGTTGATGTCAGGGAGAAAAGATTATTACGAAGGGATCTTCCCTGGAGCAGAGTGTCCGTCTGGTCCTCTTCCCCTGGGAATTTAGGGCATCCATTGAGAGCATTCTCTCCTCTGGCTGCATGACAGGTGAAGGTAGATCAGACAGATCTTTACTGATGGTTAGTGTGTACACACAGGACAAGGATCTTCTCCATAATCAGTAGACATCCAGGCAGCTACTGCCATCCTGACTGGACCCATCCTGTGTTCTCTTAGCCTTGACATTCCTCAGGTTCACTCAGGTGTAGCAGCAAACACCTTATATTTGGTAGAGTTCTGTAAGTGCTCAGATTTCATACATAAATTAACTGTCATGGAAGCCTGTGGGTGGGTTCTGTTTCATCAGCCCCATTTTTTTTTTATAAAGGATTTTATTTATTTATTTTATATATATGACAAGTACACTGTAGCTGTCTTCAGACACACCAGAAGAGGGCATCGGATCCCATTACAGATGGTTGTGAGCCACCATGTGGTTTCTGGGAATTGAACTCAGGACCTCTGGAAGAGCAGTCAGTGTTCTTAACCACTGAGCCATCTCTCCAGCCCCATCAGCCCCATTTTATAGATGAAACTGAGGTTGCTAAAGTCCAAGGCACTGGTCTACTGTCCCATGGCTAATAGAGGGTAATGGTAGAACTTGAATCCAGGCTGGACCATGAGTTTCCAACACATGGGACCTTTTAAGGGATCCCGAAGGATGTAGGCCTGGTCCTTGGTCCATCTGTGTTCTGTCCCAGCATCCCTTCTTGATACCACAGGAGACAAACCTTATGATTGGTTTTCTGCATTATGAGCTTTTAGATTTTGATCTTAAAACCAGAGGATTTTCTTTTTCCATTCATCCTTGCTGGTTTTATGATGACAACTTTCTCCCCCAGGCAAATGGAGGGTGACTCATGTTTAGTTGCCTGGGGGATAGGAGTGGGGAGCAGGAGAGGGTGGCAGAGAAACTAGCTTGAACCCACTTATGGACACACCTAAAACAGTCAAATCTGTAGAATCAAACCTTGAGTGGTGGTTGCTAGGGACTCGGGGCAGAAGGGAACAGGAGCTATCCATCAACATATATATATACATTCAAGCTCGACGAATATGCTCTGGTGATCACCACTCAGCTCAGCAACTGCAGTCAGCAATAAGAGGATCCAGGCACGGTGGCACATACCTGTTATCCCAGCACTTGGGAGGTAGAGGCAAGAGGTTGTGACTTGAGGGTCATCCTCAACTACACCAGGAGTTCAAGGCAAGCTTGCATTACATGATACCCTGTCTCAAGAAACCCAACCCAACTCAAGCAACCAGCCAGCCTATAAAAACCAGCAGCAACAACAAAACTCCAAGACTAATGTCCTACAGGCTTGATGAGAGGGTAAATCTTATGACAAGTACTCTTGATTAAAAATAAACAAATGGGCTACTTCACATCTGCTTTTATGCCTTCTGGTTCTCATATCCTGTGCCACCACCACCTTTATACCAGCTTTAATTCCTGAGGATGATGTTTAGGACCCCACAGATGGTTCAGGTCTGTCCTTCCAGGACTTTCTTTCCCCATAATGCAGTGCTGTCCAGAGAAATACAATTATCAAGTACATCTTTAATTACTAAAAATGTTCTGCTCGTCATAGTAAAAATGTAATAAACTAATAAGAACATTAAAAAAATCTGAGGCACGAATCCCAGTCTCAAGCTTGCTATATATTGAAGGAAGACCTTGAATTTCTGGTCTTCCTGCCTCTATCACCTGATCCCTGGGATTGCCATGTGCACCTCCACACCTAGTTTATGCTTACAGTGTTAGACTTGAACACAGGACTTTGTGAATGCTAGGTATCTTAGGGTTTTACTGCTATGAACAGACACCATGACCAAGGCAACTCATAAGGACAACATTTAATTGGGACTGGCTTACAGGTTCAGAGGTTCAGTCCATTATCATCAAGTCGGGAACATGGCAGCATCCAGGCAGTCATGGTGCAGGAGGAGCTGAGATGAAGATGTACTTCATCTGAAGGCGGTTAGCAGCATACTCACCCCCAGACAGCTAGGACAAGAGTATTAAAGCCCACACCCACAAGGCCACACCTACTCCAACAAGGCCACGCCTTCCAACAGTGCCACTCCCTGGACCAAGCATCTACAAACCATCACATTAGGCAAACATTCTATCAACTGAGCCACAGTCCCAACTTTAAAATCCTTAATTTTGAGACTATTTTATTTAATACAATATATCTATACTATTAATAAATGTTTCATCAATATGAACATTTTTGTTTTTAAATACTAAGTATTTAGGAATACTAGTGTATGTTTTATGCCCACAGTTACAGCCCATTTTAGAATGATCAGCTTCCAAGTGTCTCATGGCCGCACACACTGAGGAGTTATCATACTGGACAGTGCATTGTTAGAGCCCTGGACCTTCATGTTCTGCAGGGATGTAATCATCGTCTCTCATGTCAGAGCATCCTTTGATCTGAGCTTCCAAGATCAAGACTAGGTCTAGCTCCAATTTAATCTATTCTGGAGAAATGAGCTTTGTTTTCTTTTAAAGCAGAATCTGTTGCTGGTATCCTGTTGAGAATTCTTTCTAGAAGGAAGTTGTCAAACAAGTGCTGACCCATATTCACCCAACTCAAGGAGCTCTGTATGACATGATTTACATAACAATTATGTTTTGAATACATCACAAGTCCAAGAGCCTGTCCAAACACCATTCAGTGCTCTGAGGTTATGGGAATAAATTCTCAGTTTTTAAGTTCAAAAGCCAAAATGGACACATCAAATTCCCTTTCCTCAGAACTTCTAGTCCATAGATCACATATGGACACCATATGGACACCAAGATAGACCACTTGGAATAGGCTTCTGTCTTTGAAGGTTCAAATCCAAGATGGTCCTCTTGGTTTGGTCTTGGTGATGGCAACTGATGGAAGTATGTCATATGTGAGTATGTCACATAGGAGCAAACAGCTCCATCTCACACCAGGGAGCAAAGGGAAGTGTGTGGGGCCATGCTCAGGCTTCCATGACAATGCTCTTAGAAGAAATATTAAGGAGAATTACCTTCTACAGCAGTGCCCTCAGTGGCCTAAGGACCTTTCATTAGGTCCCCATCTCTCAGAGGGCCTATTACCTCCCTACAGTGGCACCCTATGGAGCAAG
Organism: Rhynchomys soricoides; assembly: GCA_019843965.1. Taxonomy (NCBI): domain Eukaryota; kingdom Metazoa; phylum Chordata; class Mammalia; order Rodentia; family Muridae; genus Rhynchomys; species Rhynchomys soricoides. Next base: position 3,672,954 of record JADRCH010000042.1, read on the forward strand.
ACTTCAGTCATGATGGATCCTTAGAGGACACTCAAACCACACCCAAATCATAATATAGGGAGAGCGACAGGGAGGACAGGGAGTGAAAGCAAGGGCTGAGGGTGGTGAGCAAAGACCTCACAACAAACAACACAAGAAGACTGTCAGTGATTGAGTAGAAAGAAATGAAGACTTTATATGGGATGACAGTGTTGGTAGACGAAGGAGTCAGGCTTTCTGGGTTCACAGCTTGCTCCAGAGTCTCTAGTTTCCTTCCATCCTCGAGAGGAATGGGGAACAGGTTTATTCTCTCACTGTAAACAACTCAAGCACCTTCTGATAGTTGTGGAACAGTAGCCTTGCACATTGTATACAGTGATAGTATACAGACAAATTGCACGATTGTCAGAGGCCTTGATGTAGAGAGGAGAAATCCAAACACAGCTGAACTATTCTTGAGTTGAGAGTTTGTGGAAGCTAAAGGAGGTGAGTCACAGATGGAGAGAGGACTTTGTGGATCTTCAGAGAGCTGAGCCTTCAGCAGAGTGATGATGGTCAGCACGTGAAGGAGCTATTGGGGGACAAGAAGAGCCACTGAGAAGGACTAGGTAGAGTTGTAGAGGATTGGAATGTTTCTCACCAGACAGAAAGAAAAGACCTTTGATGTGGTTAATATTGACTGTCAACCTGATGGTGTTAAGAAAAGCCTAGGAGATTCACAGAACACATCTCAGGATGTATCCACGAGAGTGTATTTAGTCACAGGTCATGGTGGCTCTAACCTAATGCATGGCTTAATACCTCAGTGGTTCATAACACAATCTTTGTGGGGGGTGTTAACCAGTAGGATCTGGAATCTAGGGGAGGAAGCAACTCACTGGAAGTGTATTTTTGGAACTGTACCTTTTTGAGATTCCTTCCTGTGTTTCTTTTATCTGCTGCTTGCAACCCTGATCTGGGCATCCGTTCTCTACCATATATTCCTGACCATAGTGAGTTCAACGTAAAACTACGAGCAAGACATATATCAGGTGGACACAAGGGATGCTGAGCAGAATCCCGAAAATGATTTTGCCTCCACAGTGGCCAAATTAGCTCCAGATTAAAGGTTATTCTAGATATGCCCCATCATCTCGAAAACAAGCCTCTACAACTCAAATTCTTCCAAGCAACTTAACTTCGTGTTAAAGCAAAGTCAGAAAACAATGGAAGGAAATAAAAGACTTAGCACCCAGTGATGGAAAATTCACAGTGGTTGGCGCATCCATGCAAGGAAGGAGAAAACTCACTGAACAGTAGCAGACCCAGCACATCACAGATGAGTGCAGAGTAGTCAAACATCACCAAACCAGTTGTAAGAAAAATACTTCCTGGGTGCCAGGAGGCAGAGGGAATCACAGGCATGTTTCTGCGAAGTTTGGGAGATGTGAGAGAGGCCAAATGGCTGATGAAGAGTTCAGTGGGTGAATGAAGAGCAGGCCAGGTGCCAAGAAACACAGGAGTGAACCTCAAGGCACAGACAATGGGAGAACCCAGAGAAAGATAAAAGACTTAAGAAAGGAACTGAGGTCAACATCCATATGAGCACCCTCATATTGAAGAATGGGAGTCCCTGAAGAAGAGATAGTGGGACTGAAGATGAATTTGAAAAAAAAAAAAAGGTGTTCAGGGAACATTCCAAATCTGTTAACAACCAATAAACTCACAGGAACATCGACTTCAAGGAAACCCAGCAAACCTTGGCCCAGCAATTGGTGTGTAACTGTGGGTGAGTTGCAATACCTGTTCGTACCTGTTTTCCTCTGTCATGAAAATATCTAACATACTGAACTTTTTTTTTTTTCTGTCTCAGACACTGTCCCCAGAGCTATACACAAGAAAGCTCTGTGGGCGCTGTCACTCCTGTGCCCATTTCACAGATGTGGACATAGGAGATCGTCGATGTCTAGGAGACTGTGTGAAGACTTCATAGCTCAGAAGCCTTGGTGGATCCAGGACTCAGGCCAGGGCCCAGGCTCTTGTCCTCATTCTCTCCCTTTTCTCTAAAACTTTGTAAGATGGGGCGATGGTAACATTTTCTTCATCGGCTTTTTGTGAGGACTGTACAAGAGAACTAGAGAATAGATGTGTTGACTGGCACCACTGTTCTTTCAAAGGAATTAATAAATTCCAGGTTTTGCTGAATGGCTGGTGCGGGGAAGACACAGAAGGTTGATGAGAAGCACTGCTACCATTTACCAAACGTGGGACAGAGAGGCAGCAGGACAGGAGGCCCTTTGTGTGCTCTTGGTCCCTGTGTTTCTTCCAATGTCTCCAGCTGCCTTTTCTGTGGGAAGGACATGAAATCTCGAAGAAGGTTGCAGCGATGTCCTTCCTGTCTGCCCTACACTTCTCTCTTTGTGCACTGGTGAGGCTGGGGAAAGGCAGCCAGGAGTTAATTTGAAGGCTTCTTCTGGCTCTTTGTCCTTGTCTGAGTCACTCAAATGACATGGTTTCTGTTTCGTTTAAAGATATTGTCAGCTCTTAAACCACACACAAACACACACACACACACACACACACACACACACACCCATGATGAGTCAAAGACTCAGTGTAATCGGGCTTCTAATATATTCTGTATTGCATTCTGGGAGATTTAATCTGCTCTTTATCAGGCTGGTTTGAACTATCGTCATGCATGCCATGTGGACATTCCTCATCTAGAACTATCTGTGAGACCAAGTGTTGGAGAAAGCTAAGCACCCGGTTCAGCAAGGCAGAGGATGTCACTCCTACATGATTGTGTGTGTTTTATATCATCACAGTGGAATGAGCTTTTATATAAGTATGTGTTTGCATATGTCTTTGTCAACGCTAGGCTGACATCAGTGTTACACCATTTCTGTTTCTCTTTATTATATCTTAGCATAAAAATAATACGTGTTCCCTCCAAAGCATTTGGAACTCTGGGTAAAGAACCAGAAGAAACAGAAAGTTATTAGCAATCCCTAAAAGCACATTTTAAATTCTGACGTGTGTTGTAAAAAGTCTGTCCGACGAGAACAGGGCCACACTTTTAGAAATTGATTTGCCGGGGACATCTCTCTTAGCCGTTGCTTATTCCTCCATAAGTTTTTGTACGCCTCCATGATAAATATATGTTCAACACAAATTTGAATTACATAGTTTGAGATAGTAGGATATAAAATATTCATTAAATCTTGTTTTATAGTTATAGTTGAAATAATGTGACTCCTGCTTTGTACTTTTTCCCCTGCGGGAAGTTTAATCTTGTATAATGTAAAGTTTGCCTTGAGCAAGGTCTTCATCAAGTCAGTGACTTACGTAAACCAAATGCCTGTCCTCTATGACCATTTGCTTAGCCAGCCCTCTGCTGATGGTCACTTAATACTGCAAGGAGCTTCTCTGAAGGTAAATCCTTGCATTCCTTCCCAATGAATAAACTGCTATATGTACCAAATTGCCAGCCAATGCTTTTTAATGTATTTGTTATCAAACCTATCTATCTATCTATCTATCTATCGTGTGTGTGTGTGTGTGTGTGTGTGTGTGTGTGTGTGTATGTGTGTGTGTTCATTCGTGCTGTGGCATGTGTGTGGAGCTCAAAGGGAGTTGGTTTTCTTCTTCCCTTTTGCAGGTCCTAGGATTGAACCCAGGTCAACTAGCTTCATGGCAAGTGCCTCTACCATGGAAACATATCCCCAGCTCCATGACAGATTGTTTGATGCACATTATCAAACTCCTGTCCTGAAGACGGTATCAGCATTAATTTTTTGTTGTTTTGTTTTTTGAGACAAGGTTTATCTGTGTGCTCTGGCTATCCTAGGACTTTAGACCAGGCTGGCCTTGAACTCATAGTGATCTGCTTTCCTCTGCCCCCCAAGTGCTGGGATTAAAGGTGTGCACCACCACTGCCTAGTTCAACATTTATTTTTTATTTTAAAAAAGTGTGTGTGTGTGTGTGTGTGTGTGTGTGTGTGTGTGTGTGTGAATGTATGCTACATGTGTATGGGTACCAGTGGAAGCAAGAAGAGGGATCTGGATCCCTTGGAGCTTGTGATGTCTAGTTTTATATAACTTAACACAAATGACTCAACTGGGAAGAAGGAATCTTATTTGAGAAAGATGCCTCCATAAGATTGGCTTATAGGAAAGTCTGTAGGACATTTTCTTGGTTGATGACCAATGTGGAAGAGTCCAACTCAAGGTAGGTGGTACCACCTCTGGGCATGTGGTCCTGGATGGTATAAGAAAGCAGACTGAGCAAGCCACTAAGCAGCACTCCTCCATGGCCTCTGCACCAGCCTCTGCCTCAAGGTTCCTACCCTGTTTGTGCTCCCATCCTGACTTCCCTCACTGATGGAGTGTGATGTGGAACTATGTGCTGAAGAAACCCATTTCCTCTCCAGGTTGCTTTCAGTCATGGTGTTTGTTTGTTTTTTTTTTGTTGTTGTTGTTGTTTTGATTTTTCGAGACAGGGTTTCTCTGTGTAGCCCTTGGCGTCCTGGAACTCACTCTGTAGACCAGGCTGGCCTCGAACTCAGAAATCTGCTTGCTTCTGCCTCCCAAGTGCTGGGATTAAAGGCATGTGCCACCACTGCCCGGCTTAGTCATGGTGTTTTATCACAGCAGTAGAAACCCCAACTCAGACAGATCTGGAATTATAGGTGGTTATAAATCTCTAGATGTGGGTGCTGGGAACCAAACTCCGGCCCCGTAAGATCAGTACACACTTTTAACAACTGAGCTATCTCTCTGGTATTTTTAAAAAAATTTTTTTTGATACTTTATTTACATTTCAAATGTTTTCCCCTTTCCAGATCTCCCCTTTAGAACCCTCCTATCCCCTCCCTCCTCCCCCTGCCTCTATGGGGGTATTTCCCCACCCACCCACCCACCCAATCTCGTCTTCCCTACTTGGCATTCTCTTATATTGGGGCATCTAACACCCTCAGGCCCAAAGGCCTCTGCTCCCCCTGATGGCTAACAAGACCCTCAGCTGCTGCATATGTGGCCAGCACCATGGGTCCCTCCATGCATATTCTTTGGTTGGTGATCCAGTCTCCGGGAGCATCGGGAAGTCAGGCCAGTGGACACTGTTGCTCACTCCATGGGGCTGCCAACTCCCTCAGCTCCTTCAGTCCTTTCTCCAACTCCTCCATCTGGGACATCACACTCAGCTCAATGGTTGCTGTGAAGTGACTCTTGGGTATTCCAAACTTTTGGGCTAATAACCACTTATCAGTGAGTACATACCGTGTTCATTCTTTTGTCACTGAGTTACCTCGCTCAGGATGATATTTTCTTTTTTGTTTGTTTTTTTCCATACTTTATTTACATTTCAAATGTTTCCCCCTTTCCAGATCTCCCCGTGGGAACCTCCTCATTCCTTTCCCCCTCCCCCTGCTGCTGTGGGGGTATTCCCCCACCTACCCACCCACCCACTCTTGTCATCCCTCCTTGTCATTCTCCTATACTGGGGGATCTAACACCCTCAGGTCCAAGGGCCTCTGCTTCCCCTGATGGATAACAAGACCCTCCTCTGCCGCATATGTGGCCAGCACCATGGATCCCTCCACGTGTATTCTTTGGTTGGTGAATCAGTCTCCAGGAGTATCAGGGGGTCAGGCCAGTTGCCATTATTGCTCCCTCCCTGGGGCTACAAACTCCCTCAGCTCCTTTAGTTCCTTCTCCAAGTCCTCCATCTGGGACCTCACACTCAGCCCAACGGTTGCTGTGATGTGACTCTTGGGTATTTCGAACTTTTGGGCTAATAACCACTTATCAGTGAGTACAGACCGGGTTCATTCTTTTGTGACTGAGTCACCTCGCTCAAGATGATATTTTCAAGTTCCATCCATTTGCCTGCGAATTTCATGAAGTCATTATTTTTAATAGCTGAGTAGTATTCCATTGTGTACATGTACCACATTTTCTGTATCCATTCCTCTGTTGAGGGACATCTTGGTTGTGTCCAGTTTCTGGCTATTATAAATATGGCTGCTATGAATGTAGTGGAGCATGTGTCTTTATTACATGTTGAATCATCTTCTGGGTATATACCAAGGAGTGGAATAGCTGGGTCCTCAGGTAGTATTATGTTCATTTTTCTGAGGGTCCGCCAAACTGATTTCCAGAGAGGTTGTGTCAGCTTGCAATCCCACCAGCAATAGAGGAATGTTCCTCTTTCTCCACATCCTCGCCAACATTTGCTGTCACCTGAGTTTTTGATCTTAACCATTCTGACTGGTGTGAGGTGGAATCTCAGGGTTGTTTTGATTTTCATTTCCCTGATGACTAAGGATGTTGAACCTTTCTTTAGGTTCTTTTCAGCCATTCGAGTTTCCTCAGTTGATAATTCTCTGTTTAGCTCTGTTCCCCATTTTTTGATAGGATTATTTGGATCTCTGGAGTCTAACTTCTTGAGTTCTTTGTGTACATTGGATATTAGCCCTCTATTGGATGTAGGATTGGTAAAGATCTTTTTGCAATTTGTTGGTTGCTGTTTTGTCCTATTTACAGTGTCCTTTGCCTTACAGAAGCTTTGTAATTTCATGAGGTCCCATTTGTCAATTCTTGATCTTAGAGCACAAGCTATAGTTGTTCTGTTCAGGAACTTTCCCTTGTGCCCATGTGTTCGAGACTTTTCCCCACTTTCTCTTCTATTAGATTCAGTGTATCTGGTTTTATGTGGTGGTCCTTGATCCACTTGGACTTGAGCTTTGTACAGGGAGATAAGAATGGATAAATTTGCATTCTTCTACATGTTGACTGCCAGTTGAACCAGCACCATTTGTTGAAGATGCTGTCTTTTTTCCACTGGATAGTTTTAGCTCCTTTGTTAAAGATCAAGTGACCATAATTGTGTGGGTTCATTTCTGGATCTTCAAATCTATTCCACTGATCTACCTGCCTGTCACTGTACCAATACCATGCAGTTTTTATCACTACTGCTCTGTAATACAGCTTGAGGTCAGGGATGCTGATTCCCCCAGAAGTCCTTTTATTGTTGAAAATAGTTTTTGCTATCCTGGGTTTTTGGTTGTTCCATATGAATTTGAGAATTGCTCTTTCTAAGTCTATGAAGAATTGAGTTGGAATTTGATGGGGATTGCATTAAATCTGTAGATTACTTTCAGCAGGACAATCGTTTTAACTATACTAATCCTGCCAATCCATAAGCATGGGAGATGTTTCCATCTTCTGAGGTCTTCTTCGATTTCTTTCTTCAGAGACTTGAAGTTCTTGTTATACAAATCTTTCACTTGTTTGGTTAGAGTCACACCAAGATACTTTATATTGTTTGTGACAATTGTGAAGGGTGTCATTTGCCTAAATTTCTTTCTCAGCCTGTTTATCCTTCGAGTATAGGAAGGCTACTGATTTGTTTGAGTTAATTTTGTATCCTGCCACTTTGCTGAAGGTGTTTATCAGCTATAGCCGATCTCTAGTGGAGTTTTTTCCGGTCACTTAAGTAAACCATCATATCATCTGCAAATAGTGATATTTTGATTTCTTCCTTTCCAATTTGTATCCCTTTGACCTCCTTTTGTTGTCTAATTGCTCTAGCTAGAACTTCAAGTACTATATTGAATAGATAGGGAGAGAGAGGGCAGCCTTGTCTAGTCCCTGATTTTAGTGGGATTGCTTCAAGTTTCTCTCCATTTAGTTTGATGTTGGCCACTGGTTTGCTATATATTGCTTTTACTATGTTTAAGTATGGACCTGGAATTCCTGATCTTTCCAAGACTTTTATCATGAAGGGATGTTGAATTTTGTCAAATGCTTTTTCAGAATCTAATGAAATGACCATGTGTTTTTTTTTCTTTGAGTTTGTTTATGTAGTGGATTACATGGATGGATTTTCGGGTATTGAACTATCCCTGCATCCCTGGGATGAAGCCTACTTGATCATGGAGAATGATCATTTTGATGTGTTCTTGGATTTGGTTTGCGAGAATTTTATTGAGTATTTTTGCATCAATATTCATAAGGGAAATTGGTCTAAAGTTTTCTTTTATTGTTGGGTCTTTGTGAGGTTTTGGTATTAGTGTAACAGTGGCCTCATAGAATGAATTGGGTAGAGTTCCTTCTGTTTCTATTTTGTGGAATAGATTGAAGAGTATTGGTATTAGGTCTTCTTTGAAGGTCTGATAGAATTCTGCACTGAACCCATCTGGTCCTGGGCTTTTATTTGTTGGGAGACTGTTAATGACTGCTTCTATTCCTTTAGGTGTTATGGGGCTGTTTAGATGGTTTATCTGATCCTGACTTAACTTTGGTAATTGGTATCTGTCTAGAAACTTGTCCATTTCATCCCAATTTTCCAATTTTGTTGCATATAAGCTTTTGTAGTAGGATCTAATGATTTTTTGAATTTCCTCAGAATCTGTTGTTATATCTCCGTTTTCATTTCTAATTTTGTTAATTTGGATACTGTCTCTGTGCCCTCTGGTTAGTCTGGCTAAGGGTTTATCTATCTTGTTGATTTTCTTAAAGAACCAGCCCTGGTTTTGTTGATTCTTTGTATAGTTCTTTTAGTTTATACTTGGTTGATTTCAGCCCTTAATTTGATTATTTCTTGCCTTCTACTCCTCTTGGATGTATTAGTTTCTTTTTGTTCTAGAGCTTTCAGGTGTGCTGTTAAGCTTCTAGTATATGCTCTCTCCAGTTTTCTTTTGGAGGTACTCAGAGCTGTGAGTTTTCCTCTTAACACTGCTTTCATTGTTCCCATAGGTTTGAGTATGTTGTACTTTGATTTTCATTAAATTCTAGAAAGTCTTTAACTTCTTTCTTTATTTTTTCCTTGATGAAGTTATCATTGAGTAGAGCTTTGTTCAGCTTCTATGTGTATGTGGGCTTTCTGTTGTTGTTGTTGCCATTGAAGACCAGCCTTATTCTGTAGTGATCTGATAGGAGGCATGGTGTTATTTCAATCTTCTTGTATCTGTTGAGGTTTGTTTTGTGACCAATTATATGGTCAATTTTGGAGAAGGTACCATGAGGTGCTGAGAAGAAGGTGTATTTTTTTGATTTTGGATGAAATGTTCTATAGATATCTGTTATGTCCATTTGGTTCATAACATCTGTTAGTTTCACTGTGTCTCTGTTTAGTTTGTGTTTCCAAGCTCTGTTCATTGTTGATAGTGGGGTGTTGAAGTCTCCCACAATTATTGTGTGAGGTACAATGTGTGCTTGAGCTTTAGTAAAGTTTCTTTTATGAATGTGGGTGCCCTTGCATTCAGGGCATAGATATTCAGAATTGAGAGTTCTTCTTGGTAGATTTTTCCTTTGATAAGTATGAAGTGTTTTTCCTTATCTTTTTTGATAGATTTTTGGTTGAAAGTAGATTTTATCAACATTTAGAATGGCTACTCCAGCCTGTTTCTTGGGGCCATTTGCCTGGAAAATTGTTTTCCAGCCCTTTACTCTGAGGTAGTGATTGTCTTTAACACAGAGGTGCATTTCTTGGATGCTGCAAAATGCTGGGTCCTGTTAATGGATCCAGTCTGTCAGTCTATATCTTTTTATTGGGGAATTGAGTCTATTGATGTTAAGAGATATTAAGGAATAGTGATTGTTGCTTCCTATTATTTTTGATGTTTTTTTTTTTTTGGTCTTTCAAGACAGGGTTTCTCTGTATAGCCCTGGCTGTCCTAGAACTCACTCTGTAGACCAGGCTGGCCTCGAACTCAGAAATCCACCTGCCTCTGCCTCCCAAGTGCTGGGATTAAAGGTGTGTGCCACCACTGCCCGGCTTTGATGTTATTTTTATGTTTGTGTAGCTATCTTCTTTTGAGTTTGTTGAAAGATTACTTTCTTGCTTTTGCTAGGATGTAGTTTCCCTCCTTGAGTTGGTGTTTTCCATTTATTATTCTTTGTAAGGCTGGGTTTGTGGAAACATACTGTGCAAATTCGGATTTGTCATAGAATATTTTGGTTTCACTATCTATGATAATTGGGAGTTTTGCTGGGTATAGCAGCCTGGGCTGGCATTTGTGTTCTCTTAGAGTCTGTATGAGATCTGCCCAGGATCTTCTAGCTTTCATAGTCTCTGGTGAGAAGTCTGGTGTAATTCTGATAGGTCTGTTTTTATATGTTACTTGCCCTTTTTCCCTAATTGCTTTTAATAATCTTTCCTTATTTTGTGTATTTGGTGTTTAGACTATAATGTGACAGGAGGACTTTCTTTTCTGGTCCAATCTATTTTGAGTTCTGTAGGCTTCTCGTATATTTATGTTCATCTCTTTCTTTAGGTTAGGGAAGTTTTCTTCTATAATTTTGTTTAAGATATTTACTGGTCCTTTAAGTTGGGAATCTTCACTCTCTTCTATACCTATTATCGTCAGGTTCTGTCTTCTCGTTGTACCCTGAATATCCTGGATGTTTTGGGTTAAGAGCTTTTTGCATTTTACATTTTCTTTGACTGTTGTGTCCATGTTTTCTATGGTATCTTCCGCACCTGAGATTCTCTCTTTTATCTCTTGTATTCTGTTGGTGATGCTTGCATCTATGACTCCTGATCTCTTTCTTTGGTTTTCTAACTCCAGGATTGTCTCCCTTTGTGATTTCTTTATTGTTTCTATTTCTATTTTTAGTTCCTGGATGGTTTTGTTCATTTCCTTCGTCTGTTTGATTGTATTTTCCTGTAATTCTTTAAGGGATTTTTGTGTTTCCTCTTTAAGGGCTTCTAGTTGTTTACCTGTGGCCTCTTGCCTTTCTTTTCTTTTCTTTCTTTTTTGGTTTTTCGAGACAGGGTTTCTCTGTATAGCCCTGGCTGTCCTGGAACTCACTCTGTAGACCAGGCTGGCCTTGAACTCAGAAATCCGCCTGTCTCTGCCTCCAAGTGCTGGGATTAAAGGCATGCGCCACCACTCCCCGGCTCTCTTGTATTTCTTAAGGTAGTTATTTTTATCTTCTATCATCATCATGAGAGGTGATTTTAAGTCTGAGTTTTGCTTTTCTGGTGTGTTTGGGGGTATTCAGGGCTTGCTGTGGTGGGAGAGCTGGGTTCTGATGATGCCAAGTAGCCTTAGTTTCTGTTCCTTATGTTCTTGCCCTTACCTTTCGCCATCTGGTTATCTCTGGTGTTAGCTGGTCTTACTCTCTCTGACAGTGGCTTGTCTTTCATGCAAGCCTAGGTGTCAATACTCCTTGAAGACCAGTTCTCTCTGAGAGGAATTTGGGTTTGGAGAGCTGTGGTACAGGGTCAGCTCTGGGGTGCAGACAGAAACCAGAAGGATGTAGTCCCCAGCTGTCCCTTATTTCCTGTGTCCTGATGTCTCTGCAAGGGTTCCTCTTGATCCAGTGAATTTGAACAGAAGTGGTGGTCTTGTCTGTGCTTGAAGGTGTGTCAGCACTCCTGGGATACCAGCTCTCTCCTGGCACTATTTGAGTATGGAGCCCTGTGACACAGGAACCACTCCCCAGCCACCGAAAGAAACCAGAAGGCCACTCCTCAGTCCCTGTGTCCTGGGTATTCCAAGTGGGTCCCTCTGAGCAGCCAGGCAAGCCCCCACTCCTCAGAGGCTATCTTTCTCCTGTCACTATTTGGCTATGGAGCCCTGGTGGCCCCAGGCAGAGGTCTTCTGCCACAGATGGAAACTGGAAGTCTCCTTCCTCCTGGCTGTTCCTCAGTCCCTGTGTCCCAAGGATTCCGGGCGAGTCCCTCTGAGCAATATTACTCCTCTTACCCCCTGGTCTTATTTTTTTTAAAGATTAATTTTATTTATTTGTTTGTGTGTGTGTGTGTGTGTGTGTGCGCGCGCGCATGCACGTGTGTGTGCATGTGTGTGTGTGTGCGCATGCATGTGTGTGTGCATGTGTGTGTGTGTGCGCATGCACGTGTGTGTGCGTGTGTGTGTGTGTGTGTGTGTGTGTGCAGGTACACTTGGAGGCCAAAAGAGGTATCACGTACCCTGCAGCTGAAGGTACAGGTCATTGCAAGTATCCTGATGCATGTACTAGAATCCAAACACAGGTCCTCTGTAAGAGCAATAAGCTCTTCTGTTCACTCAGCCATGTTGCTGGCCCTGGGTCAATGTTTTTGATGCACACTGTTAAACTCCTGTCCTGAAATATGATGTCAACATTGATTTAACACATCCTGTGGTCCTTGGTTTGTGGTATGTAGTATTGTAGGAATGTGGTATCTCACAAGTATAATTGTGCAGATGAGGCTGAGCTAGCCTCTGGGTGTGTCCAGGTTTCACCATAGTGGGGGGTGGGCCTGGCTTCTGAGTCTTTGCTCCTAAGTATTGCACTCAACAGTGCCCAGAACAATGGAACGTCAGACTGGCAGCTATCTCCTGTTCCTCTTTCTTCAATAAAAGTTCTTTATGTGTCAAGGGATCACACCTTTAGTATTTACACAAGGGAAATCAATTACCAAAAGGGATTTCTGAGCACACTTTGACTATTCGAGAAAAAAAAGAAGTTTTGGGGGTTTGGGGGTTGCTGAGATGGTTCATTTGGTAAAAGAACCTGCTGCTAAGCCTGATGACTTGAGTTCAATGCCCAGGACCTACCCAGGGAGAGAAAATCAGCAAGTGGCACATATGCGCGCACACACACACACACACACACACACACACACACACACACACACGGGGAGAGAGAGAGAGAGAGAGAGAGAGAGAGAGAGAGAGAGAAAGAGACTCACACACATACACAGGAATATAGACAGACACATACACCTAAACACTCACACATGTATACAGACACACAGGCAGACACATACACATAGACTCACACACAGACGCTCTCTCATACACAGACAGACACATATACATAGAACCATATACAGATACATGTATAGAAACACACACTCACAGACACTCACATAGACACACACACCCAGACACAGACACAGAGACTCACATATAGACACACACAGAAGCACAGACATATAAATACAGACAAACACAAGTATACACAAACATTAAAATGTAATAAAAAGTTTTAAAGAGAAAATAAGTGCTACTGCCCATTTGATTGAGTTATTTATTTATTTATTTATTATGTGTGTGCTCATGTGTGTCATGAAGTATGTGTGTAGCTCTGAGGAAACATATGAGAGTCAGTTCCCTCCTTCTACCTTGTGGATCCCAAAGACTGAGCTTGGGTCCTCAGGTTTGGCAGCAAGCATCTTTACCAGATGAACCATCTTGCTAGTTCATGGTTGTTTTTTCAAGAAATGTCAATGTTATGATTTCATGCATGTGTCCCCCCACCCCAGATTCACACATTGAAACTCTGTAATGTATTTGGAGACAGGATCCTTTGGGTATGATTAGGTCATGAGGTTGGAGCCCTTTTGTTAAATCAATGCTTTATAAGAAGAGACATGAATGAGTTCTTTCTTGCTTGCTCATTCAGAACCTGAGAAATCCTGGTCTGTGGATCAGAGAGTGAGCTCTTTCTGCACACTGCATCTGTCGGCACTTTGTACTTGAATTCCCAAGCCTCCTGAACAGAAAATCAGCATTTGTTGATTTAATCACCATCCTGTGATAAGATGACATCTTGTTATAACTTGCTACAACTACCTGCACACACCGAGACATCTCTCAAAATATATTTTTCTAAAGCTCTTCCCTGGCAGGAGAGTCTTCTCATCTTTGGTCTTTACGTAACCTGTGTTTCTGGGATGTACGGGTTCTCCCCAAGGCTCTTCTCATAGAATCAGAAACTCAGGAAATGCTCCCGAGCTGTGTGGTGCATTGTTTTTGCTGTCTGGAGTAGATGACCACTCCATGTTATGAGGTCACCGGAGCTTGCTTTAGTTCATGACTCAAGCTCCCTTATACATTTATGTAGTGAGCATCAAACAGATGGAAAGATGAACAAAGACACATATAATTCTGTAGCTGTCTCTTTTTCCTCTTCTTGTAGACAACTTGGCTTAGATACTACACCTATGCTCATCTGTGGGTTGCCCAGTTCTTCCTCATGCTCTGTAGACTCCTGTCTTATGATAAAAATGTTAAAATGCTGTAACAAAAATATTCAACAATATATGGTCTAAAGAAAAAGAGTAGTTTAGTCTTTCTCATGTAGCATTCTGAGCAGTTGGGATCCCTGGGGCAAATCTCCAATCCACATGGTCTTTCAGGATCCAGGTTCTTTCTGCCATACTGCTTTGCCATATGCGAGACTATTAATGTCATCTACACGGTTAAGGTGAGAAACACTGAGGACTCATGCCCATTGTATGGATTTAGGCACACATCATTTCTAATTGGATTTCATTGGCCAGATCTTAATCACATAGCAACATCTAGCTGCAAGGCAGTCTGGGAAATGTAGTCCAACCATATAGTCAGGAAAAATAAAATGGATTCTGGTGAGAGGTGCTAGTTTTTTTCCAGTAGATCCTCCAAGCAAAGGACAAATGAGAAACTGCATATAATTGAGTTTTCATGGTCTTTATCCCCCCCAACTCTTCCTGTATCATTCAGTAAGTGAAATTAAAAACAAAGTATCTACATCTCTGAGGCTGAGAGACCAGACAACTCCATCTTGGGTTCAGGTTCCATCTCAGAGAACCTGACCTAAGGTTGAACTTGAGTTAACCAACAAGCCCATACCTAGCACCAGTTTCCAGGTTACTCCCAAACAAACCTGAACCTAGAGCTAGTTTCCAGGTTACTCTCTAACAAGCCTACACCTGGTACTTCACTCCCTAACAACCACCAACCAGGAGAAAAGCAGAAGTTAAATTTATGGTTTGGCTCCAGCACCAGCCAATTATTTTAAAGGACACCAAAAATTCCATAATAGCCAGGCTAGAAACCCCCTTACTTGTTTGCTTGCCTCTATAAATGCTTGCTTGAAACTGGGCTTGGGGCTTCACCCTCCCTCCCATCATGCTCGGTCAGCGTCAGCAGTGAGTCCAAGCTCAAGCTTTAATAAAGAGACCCCAGTGCAAAAGCATCCAAATCGACTCCTTGGTGGTCTTTTGGGGTTTGTGAATGGGCACAAAGCCTGGGGATGCAAACTAGTGGTAGATGGCTTGCTTAGTACAATAAGGTCCTTCTCAGCACTGCAAAGCAAAACACAACAAAATCATTCAATAAAACAACCAAACCAAACAACAACCACAACAGAACCTGAAAGTAAATTTATTCACACTAAGCATGGCAGCCCCATGGAAACTTTTTCCTAAAAGCAGTTAAAGGCTTTGCTTTGCTGTCAAATTAGCTCAGCTTAAAGTTGGAGAGATGTGTAAAGGATTTAGAGAGAAAAGAATTTCTGAGTCGGAATTCCAGGGCCACCATTTGTATATCTTCAGTGTGACTTTGGGCACAGCACCTAAACTCTCGGAGCTGGTTTGCTGTGGGGATGTGGTAGTTTTGGTAAGGAATGTGCCCTGTTGGGAGGGCTTGGAGAACTTCAGTTTACTTTCTTTCTATTTCCTGATGTGATGTCTCTCTCAGCTCCCTGTTCCTGCTGCCATTGCCGCTTGCTGTCAGGCCCTTCTGCCACGATGGATTCTTACCCCTCTGGAACTATCAGTAAAATAAGTTCTCTCCCCTCACCCCCCATCACTCTGGGTCATGGTCTTTCATGCCAACAGGAACTTAACTAATGCAGAGGGTTATCCAAGGGGACAGGGGGGTTAATAGCCAGGGTTTTGGTGTCCATGAAAACTGGTTACACATCTGTGATTCTAGACAATTCTCTTAATTGGCTAAGTACCCAGATGCCTGTGGAATGGGATAACACTCTCCCTTTCACTGGGTTGTAGACATGTCTCAAGATTCTAGGTTGGTGTCCCTTAGGACTAGAAATCAGGCAATCAATCCTCCAAACTCAGACAGCCTGACTACCTTTTCTCACTGCCTCAGGCTCGCTCACCCTTCCTTCCTTCCTTCCTTTCTTTTCCGAGACAAGGTTTCTCTGTGTAGCCCTGGTTGTCTTGGAACTCACTCTGTAGACCAGGTTGGCCTCAAACTCAGAAATCCACCTGTCTCTGCCTTCAAGTGCTGGGATTAAAGGCGTGCGCCACCACTGCCTGGCAGGCTCTTTCTACCATGACTCAAGAAGACTGCAATATGTTTAGTGGAAGATTGAAGCTTATTGTCTAAGTAACCTTGTGAATCTCATATATACTGGTAGGGACATGTCTTTGAATTATGGCTTGGGAGACCCGATTAACTGCTTGGTTTAAAACAACTGAGACCCACTCCTAGACCTAGAGATGGGTCACTCCCAAACAACTGTATGGCAGTCATTGGGGGAAGGGATGTTCCTCTGGAGAGAAGCTGGTTTGTAATTACCAGAAAGGCAGCCAAAGCAGCAGATGTCCGTGATGGAGAATGTGTTTGAAGGATGAGTTAATTGGACCTAATTATGGCCCAATTTTTATTTGTTTTTTAAAAATGATGAGCTGATTCTTTCTAATGATAGATGAAATAATTATGGTCGCTTGTATTTTTTTTTTTTTCATTTCTCTCTCAGTTGACCCTTAGGCTTGCCTTTTATTGTTTTGCTCTGCTAATGAATGCTCCCTCAGTAGCATTTTGGTGTCTTTTTGACCCACAGGTTCATGTTTTAGGTACAAACAGTACCTGAGGTGGTCTGCCCCTACCCAGCAGCTGCACACAAGATGGATCCCATTGGAAGCCATGTATTTTTCAATTTGCAGTATTTGTCTTAAAAAAAAAAAAGCAGTGGTTCTCTCTCTCTCTCTCTCTCTCTCTCTCACACACACACACACACACACACTTCAATCTCAGTTTCTTATTTGTAAAACATATCAAGGAAATAGGTACTATTTCATTTCATTTCAACAAGAAACTGCTTCAGAGACTGCAAAGCACTGATTCTGTTGAATCTTCTTCTTCTTTTTTTAAAAATTGTTTTATTTATTTACATTCCAAATGTTGCCCCCTTTCCCAGTCCCCCCTCCAAGAGTTCTTCACCCTATCCCCTTTGCCTCTGAGAGGCTGCTACACCCCACCCCTACCTCCCACCTTCCCCCACCATATCCCCCTTCCCTGGGGCATCAAGTCTCTACAGGATTAGTCACATCCTCTTCCACTGAGGCCAAACAAAGCAGTCCTCTGCTACAGATGTGCCGGGCCACAGACCAGTCCATGTAGGCTCCTTGGTTGGTGGCTTAGTCTCTGGGAGCTCTCAGGAGTCCTGGTTAGTTGATACTGTTGGTCTTCCTATGAGGTTGCCATCCCCTTCAGCTCCTTCAATCCTTCCCCTAAGTCTTCCATAGGGGTCTCCGACCTCAGTCCAATGGTTGGCTGTAAATATCTGATCTGTCTCAGTCAGTTGCTGGTAGAGCCTCTCAGAGGACAACCATGCTAGGCTCCTGTCTGCAAGCACAACATGGCATCAGTAATAGTGTCATGGTTTGGTGCCCTCCCATGGCATGGATCCCAAGCTGAGCCGGTCTCTGGATGGCCTTTCCTTCAATCTCTGCTTCACTTTTGTCCCTGTATTTTTTTTTAGACAGGCACAATTCTGGGTCAAAAAATTTGAAGGCAGGTTGATGACCCCATCTCTCCACTGGGAGCCCCGTCTATCTCCTAGAGGTGGTCTTTTCAGGTTATACCTCCCCACTGTTGGGCATTTCTGCTAAGGCATCCCCAAGGAGTCCTGGGGGCCTCTCACACCCAGATCTCTGTATTTCTAGAAGTTCTCTCACCTCCCCCACCCCTGCAGTTGCATATTTCTATTCCTTCTCCCCGCCCTCTGGTCTTCTCTTTTGTTATCTCCTATACCTGATCCTGCTTCCCGTATTCCCTCTCCTCCACTCTCCCACCCAGGTCTCTCCCTCTCACAATTATTTTGTTCTCCCTTCTAAGTGGGATTGAAACAGCCTCACTTGGGCTTTCCTTCTTGTTAAACTTCTTACAACCCTTGGGTTGTATTATGGGTATTCTGTACTTTTTGGCTAATATCCACTTATCAGTGAGTATATATCATGCATGTCCTTTTGGGTCTGGGTTACCTCACTCAGGATGATATTTTCTAGTTCCATCCATTTGCCTGTAAGATTCACGATGTCCTCATTTTTAATAGTTGAATAGTATTCCATTGTGTAAAAGAACCACATTTTCTGTATCCATTCTTTGGTTGAGGGACATTTGGGTTTCCAGCTTCTGGCTATCACAAATAAGGCTGCTATGAATATGTGGAGCACACGTCCTTGTGGTATGGCGTAACATCTTTTGGGTATAGCTGGGTCTTCAGGTAGAACTATTTCCAATTTTCCGAGGAACCCCCAGATTGACTTCAAGAGTGGGTGTACCAGCTTGCAGTCCCACCAGCAATGGATGAATGCTCCTTTTTCCCACATTCTCTCCAGCATCTGCTGTCACTTGAGAATTTGATCTTAGCCATTCTGATTGGTGTGAGGTTGTAACTCAGGGTTGTTTTGATTTCAATTTTCCTCATGACTGAGGATGTTGAACATTTCTTTAAGTGCTTCTCTGCCATTCAAGATTCCTCTTTTGAGAATTCTCTGATTAGGTCTGTACCCCATTTTTAAATTAGGTTATTTGGTTTTTTGGAGTCTAACTTCTTGAGTTCTTTATATATTTTGGATATTAGCCCTCTATCAGATGTAGGGTTAGTGAAAATATTCCCAATCTGTAGGCTACCATTTTGTCATATTGACAGTGTTCTTTGCCTTTCAGAAAGAAGCTTTTCAGTTTCATGAGGTCCCATTTATCAATTGTTGATTTTAGAGCCCGAGCCATTGGTATTCTGTTCAGGAATTTTTCCCCTGAGCCAATGCATTTGAGGCTATTTCCCATTTTCTCTTCTGTTAGATTCAGTGTATCTGGTTTTATGTGAAGGTCCTCGATCCACTTGGACTTAAGCTTTGTACAAGGTGATAAATATGGATTAATTTGCATTCTTCTATATGTAGACCACCAGTTATACTAGCACCATTTGTTGAAGATGCTTTCTTTTTTCCCCTGTATGGTTTTGGCTTCTTTGTCAAAGATCAGGTGTTCATAAATTTATGGTTTTATTTCTGGGTCTTCAATTCTATTCCATTAATTGACCTGTCTGTCTCTGTACCAATATCATATGTTTGTTTTTAAAAAAATCACTATTTCTCTGTAATACAGCTTGAGGTCAGGGATGGTGATTCCTCCAGATGTTCTTTTACTGTTGAGAATTGTTTTTGCTATCCTGGGTTTTTTGTTTTCCCACATGAAGTTGAGAATTGCTCTTTCCATGTCTGTGAAGAATTGTGTTGGAATTTTGATGGGAACTTCGCTGAATCTGTAGATTGCTTTTGGTAAGATGGACGTTTTCACTATGTTAATACTATTGATCCATGAGCATGGGGGATCTTTCCATCTTCTGAGGTTTTCTTCAATTTCTTTCCTCATAAACTTGAAGTTCTTGTCATAAAGAACTTTCACTATTTGTGGATGATATTATAGTATACATAAGTGACCCCAAAAATTCTACCAGAGAACTCCTACTACAGCTGATAAACAATTTTAGTAAAGTGGCTGGATATAAAATTAACTCAAACAAATGAGTAGCCTTTCTTTATACAAAGGATAAATGGACTGAGAAAGAAATTAGAGAAATAACACCCTTCACAATAGCCACAAGTTATATAAAATACCTTGGTGAAACCAAGCAAGTGAAAGATGGTGTTGAATCTTAATCTTATAATGATGGTACCCGAAGTTGGGGGCTTTAGAAGGTGAAGAGGCCATGGGAATAGAGCCCTTAGAGTCAGTGTCTTTATCAAGAATGTCTTTATTAAGGATGGCCATTCATGAACCAGAAAGCATGTCCTCCTAAGATACGTCCTCATCAGACAGTGCCTCAATCTTGGATTTTCCAGACTTCAGAACTATAAGAGATAAATCTCTGTTATTTATATATCCAGCTTATGGGATCTTTGTTATAGTAGCCTCAATGTAGTTAAGATAGAGAGACAGCATCACACAGTACAGTGGCCAAAATGAAGTACCCTGTGGATACTGCCCAATGCTTTAATATACAAAATATTTTATCTCATTAAATCTTCAAAATCCATAGGCCATGTGAATTATTGTTATTCTCCTTTGGAGAAAACTGAAGATTAAAAAGGTCATTTAACTTGTTCAGGGTCACACAATAGATGGTTCTGGGAATTGGAGCCCAGAATGACGAGATTTGTCCTCCCTCTTTTTTAAAAAAATTAGAATATGTTAATTAGGGGATGGAGAGATTGCTCAGTGGTTATAAATATTGGCGCTCTTCCAGAGGACTGGTGTTTGAATCACAGCACCGAGGGATCTGATGTCCCTTTTGGCTTCTGGGGGAACTGCACACATGTGGCACTCAGACATACATACAGGAAAACATCCATACACATAAAAATAAAATAGAAGAAGAGTATAGTAATTATACATAACGACAGTTTCATATGTGTATGTAACATTTTGATCACATTTCCTGCATTGCCTTCTCTTGCCCCTCCCCACTCTTGCTGAGCACTTTCTTCTCTCCCACTACTCCCTACTTTCTTGTCTTTTTGTTGGTGTTATCTGGCGAGCTTCTTTTAATGTGGTTACTTACAGGAGCAAGGATGAGGAGTTATTTGCAGGAACAGGGGCGACTGGCCAGTGGCTACACCACTGGAAAACAATGTCAATCTCCCAGGAGCCACTGTCTACAGATCCTTGGGGAAGGATAAGGCCTTCTGAGACTCTCCTCCGTGGGTCTGTCTTCTTAACCTTGTTCTGTTGTCACTGCAGCATCCCCAGGGGAAAAAGCTCATAGAAGGGAGTCACAAAGACTTGAACTTGAATCCAGGAGTCTGAATGGGCTGCAATGGACGGGAACATCTGCTTACTTCTCTGAACTCTGCTAAAATGCACAATGGAGAAACGAATACTGGCTGTACAGAGTAGGAAGAGAATTCGATTAATTTTATGAATAGATGTGAAGTTTTGGCATGCAGTAGGGGCTTAATAAAGGACATGTAATGATCCACTAATCTGATATAATTGGTGGCACACTGCTCATAGGCATGCAAGGACTCTGGGAATGAATCCCAGGCTGCTTTGAATGCCCATCAAAGTAAGTATGTTTGTGAGAGCAATTGTCTTTAGCAAAGCTTTAGCCTCTTTGAAGTAGAAAAGCACACATTTGGCTCAGATAATTGAAATGATAGAGAGAGGATGATATTAAAAGAGAAATACCCATATCATTGAGCACGATTGTATGCAGGAGTGTTTCCTCCTTTGGCAATCTATATCATTTTTTTTCTATTAAGAGAACCCGCTTTCTGTATGATGTCTAGGTATTGAGATTTATTCCCTTGAGAAAGGGGTGGTTTTTAAACACTTTCTAGAACATAGAAGGACATCAGATAGAAATGAAAGAGGATCTGATGTATAGAAAATCCCGAACAGATAAAAGGAAAGGCAGGACAAGTTGTCAGAGTAGGAGGAAAAGAGGAAGGTGGGGTCAGGTGTGTGTGTGTGTGTGTGTGTGTGTGTGTGTGTGTGTGTGCGCGTGCGTGCACACATGCACACATGTGCTTCTCTCCCTCTGCATTGGAAGGAGTATATTAGGAACAACTAGGGAGCCTGGTGGGAAGGGCAAAGCAATAGGGCTTGCATTGTAACCCTTAGTAGAAACTCAGTGAAACTGAATCAGAGAGCTCATGTGTCAACACAGAGTGGATGCATAAGAACATTGGTGGGATACCATGTTTATGCAACCAGCATATGTCTGGTGCCCTGCATCTCTATTAGTTTCCCATTGCCTGAGAATATCCTACCATTGTCTACCAAACGGCACAAATAGCAGTGGCATATTCTAGTTTGTTTGTTTGTTTTTAATCATAACTGCAAAACTGCAAGCACTATGGGTAAATTGCCTGGGTCAGGCAGAGGGAGGAAGCACAACCAAGTCTAAGAGGGATTTACAGAACAACCTAAAACTCAAGGTTAGATTTACTGAGTACAGGATGCAGGCTCAGACACCCGGGTGTCAACCCAAGCTCTAGCAGCTGTGCCAGCAGGCAGCAGAGTCCAAGGAAGCCTCCGTGATCTGGAGAGACAAAGGACATCCCTGTGAAGGGGAGTGCAAACCCAGGTCTCAGCATGAGGAAGAGTGGAAGAGTGGGGGACACAGAGAGAGAGGTAGACCTTCCCCTGTACCTAGATGACACCCAAGCAGGACAATGCGGAGTCAACACTTGGAAAGAGAGACACTTGGAAGGAGAATTAAGCTTAGAATCAATAAAAAATTCATCCAGAGGAAATGGAGGCAGTTCGAGAGTCTGTTTTTCTACTGGAAATGACCAAATTAATCAATTTAGATTTTTCTCTAGCTGCCACCAGTGTGATGGGAGCTCATGGATAAGAAACTTAGACAAATGGGAAAGCTCATGTCTTGCACTCCTGAGTTGCATAATATAGTAGCTACAGAAGATATAGGAACCCCTCAAGCTGGGGTCCCGGACAGCTGTGGCTGAAATGTAGATGTTGGTGAATCCTGGTCCTCTAGGAGCTAGTGATCTTAACTGCTGAGTCATCTCCCCAGCCCTCCTTTTTATATCTGTCTGTCTGTCTGTCTGTCTCTCATATCTATACATCTATCTATATCGGTCTATCTATCTGTCTATCCATCACCTTATCTATCTATCCATCTATCTTCTTATCTATCAATCTATCATCTTATCTATCAATCTATCATCTTATCTATCAATTACCTTATCTATCAATTATCTATCTACCTACCTATCTATGCATGCTTGTGTAAGTTGTGGGAATTGGTTCTCTCCTTTCACCATGTGTGTTCCAGTGATCAAACCAACGTCCTCAGGCTTGGTTGCAGTGCCTTTACCTACAGAACATATTGCTGCTCTATTTTTTAAAATTTTTTTATTAATCCTTTTGTTCATTTATATTTTAAATATCTCCCTTCCCCGTTACCCCTCCACTAACCCCCATCTCATTCCCCATTATCCCCCTCCCCTTTACCTCTATGAGGGTGCTCCTCCACCCATTCACCTACTCCGACCTCACCCCTCTAGCATTCCCCTAAGCTGGGGCATCAAGCCTCCCTCCCTTTCCATTGATGTCAGATAAGGCTGTTCTGAGCTACATAAGTATCTGGAGTCCTGACTCCATCCATGTGTACTCTTTGGTTGGTGGTGTAGTCCCTGGGAGCTCTGGGTATTGTTCTTCTTATGGGGTTCTTTTTCTTTCTTTTCTTTCATTATTTTACATTTATTTATTTACTTTTATGTGCATGTGGAGGTAAGAGGACATCTTTCAGAAGTCAGTTCTCTCCTACTATGTAGGTTTGGACTGAATTCAGAACTCAGGTCACTAGACACATTTACCTATTAAACTGGCTCTCATTATTTGTATTGTTTTTTCCCTTTATTTTCTTTCTGAGACAGGATTTCTCTGTGTAGCCCTAGCTATCCTGAAACTAGATCTGTAGACCAAGCTGGTCCTGAACTCATAGAGGTCCACCTCCCAAGTGCTGGAATTAAAGGGGTACACCATCACCTGGCTTGTTGTTGCATTTTTATATTGTTTTTATTTTTAAAATATTTTTATTTATCTTTTGTCAGTTTCCTACATGTATATAATACTTTTTTGATTTTTTAAATTTGAGACAGGGTCTCTGTATAGCCCTGGATCTCCTGGAACTTGCTATGTAAGCCAGAGTGGCCTTAAACCCACAGAGATCTGCTTGCCTCTGCCTCCCTGGTACACCGACTAATGGTGCAGGCCACCACTCTCAGTTTACATAATGTATTTTAATCACATTAACTGTATTAGCCTTCTTCTTCCCAGCTTGTCACCTTCTATTATCCTGTCTTAAAAAACAAATCCACTGAGTTGAATTAGACTTGCTTGCATGTGTGTGGGTGTGGAGTTCATCGAAATATTTTAGTGAAAATAAAAAACAATGAATTTCCCTATGACATTTTCATTCACAATATTATTGTATTGCTCATTTGCCCCCATAGTCACCTTCCCTTGTTCTCCCTTCCCACTTCTCCTCCCCTTTCTGGTCTCCCCCCACCCCCATACACACACACACACACACACACACACACACACACACACACACACTGGCTAGTTCAAGCTGGTCATTGCCAGTGATTGGTTTAAGCAAGGGCATCTCCTTAATTTAAATTCACCTGATGAACATCTGTTACTTGTGGCACAAAGCATCCTAAACGAGGCAGAGAATTCTTCGTGATTGTGTCCACAGGAGAGGAAGTGGTGCATTCACTAATGTTGAGAAGCACATGGATCACTTTCTTTCTGTAAGCTGTTCCCAGACCATTGGATCCCCTGGGTTTGACAGCAGCATCTACTTCTCAAGTAGCATCTCTACGTGTGTGCCTTCAATGTATTTTCTAATGCGCTTTGATTTTGGTCAGAATGTGCTCCACAGGCTCCCATGCTCGATCACCTGATCTCCAGGTGGTGGTGCTGTTTAAGTAGGTTGTAGAACCTTTGAGACATGGAACCTATCTGGCTGAAATGCATTAGTAGCCCAAGCTTGCCTCTGATGCTGTTCCCTGACCTGATATACCACTCACCACATGCTCCTGCATCATGAGTATAGCTGATCCATCTGTCAATCTCCTTGCCATGACAGACTGGAGTCTCTAATACCCCCAAGCCAAGCCAAACCGCCATGCCCTTATACTAACCGTATGAGGCCTTTGGTCACAGCAGTGAGAAATGTAACAGAGGAGAGGAGCTGAAGACTCTTTGTTAAATCTTGAACATAAATGATTTAGTTAGGGTTTCTATTATTGCTAAGAAACACCATGATCAAAAAGCAAGTTGGGGAGGGAAGGATTTATTTGATTTACACTTCCAGGTCCATCAGGAATTTAGGACAGGAACTCAAGCAGGGATGGAACCTGGAGGCAGGAGCTGATGCAGACACCATGGATGGTTGCTGCTTACTGGCTGGCTTCCCGTGGCTTGCTCAGCCTGATTTCTTATAGAACCCAGGACTGCCAGCCCAGGAATGGCCCCACCCACCATGGGCTGGGATCTCCTCCACTGACAAAATGCCTTACAGCTGGATCTTATGGAGGCATTTTGTCAATTGAGGGTTCTTCTTTCTAATGACTCTGACTTGTGTCAAGTTGACACATAAAACCAGCTAGTACAATAAAACAAAATGATTGTTTTATTTCCCTTTGAAAATGCATTATTAATGGGCTAGGCCATGGCTCAGCAGGCAGAGGCACTTGCTGTCAAGCCTGATAACCTGAGTTAGACTCAGAGGCTCACATGATGCAAAGAGAGAAATCAATTTCTGTGGGTTGTCCTCTGACCACCACACTCTCACATAGGGATACGCAGATCCACACCCCACATATATAGTAAATATATACATACATACATAGAAAGACTGATTTTTTTTTAAAAAAAAACATTATTAAAATGTAAAAAGAATACTCTCCTTGAGCCACTGGAAAGTGAACCATCATAGGCAAATACCACATGCACGCACAGTCAGAGTGAGCCATCACAGGCAAGCATCACATGCACAGCGGTGCTCTGGCTTTAACTGTGCTCACATTTGCCTTTTTCTATGCAGGGGATGATGTCTTAGAACTTAAAAGGGTTTCAGGAAGTGCCATTTCAACTGCTGAGGTGACCAGAAATAAAGGCTCACAATGACTAGAGCTGGGTAATTTGTCTGTCCTTTCGTTACTCAGAGTTTGCTCTGACTCTACAAAATTGCATCTACTTTGGTGAGTTCGTTCCTCCAACCCCAATCAAATGACATTTCTTGGAGTTCACTCCACACGTGCCTACTTACTTCGTGGAAATTATTTCAGCTAATTTACTAGATGGAGGGGAAGACAGAGGGAAGAGAGGAGGAGGGAAAGACAGAGACCATGAGAGAAAGAAGGAAGGGCACAGGCTCTCTCTCTCTCTCTCTCTTTCTCTCTCTCTCTCTCTCTCTCTCTCTCTCTCTCTCTCTCTCTCTTTGTGTGTGTGTGCATGCATGAGAGAGAGAGAGAAAGAGAGAGAGAGAGAGAGAGAGAGAGAGAGAGAGAGAGCATTGTGATGGGTAAATTGTGTCTTCCAAAATTCATATGTTGGCTTTCTAACCCTTGTCCTTTAGAACATGACTGTATTTGAAGACAGAGCTCTTCATGAAGGAACAATGGTAAAACTAGACTGGATCCAATACATTCTGACTGATGTCTTTATAAGAAGAGATTTTGACACTCCAGGAGACACCAGGGATGCTGTGTAGAGGAGAGGTCCTATGAGGACATTGAGGGAACAAGGAGAGAGCTCTGCCTGCTGACATCTTGGCCTAGGACCTCTAGCCTTCATATGTGTGAGAAAATACATATTTTTCTTATTTAAACCACCCAGTTGGTGATATTTTGTTATGGAAAAATATCAGTTGATTTTTTTCATTGCTGAGATATGATACTTGACAAAAGCCATTTAAGAAAGCCAGGGGTTATTTTGGCTTACAGTTGAAGAAAGGACACATACTATTGCAGTGGGGGAGTCCTGGTGGCAGGAGTGGGAGGCAGCTGTCACACTGCTCTTGCAATCGGGAAGTAAAGGGCGATGGCCGCTGGTGCTCTGCTCACTTTCCCTTTTCATTAACGCGGAGACCCCTCCCATGCCATACCGCTTCCCACATTCAGAGCAGCTCTTTCCTCACTAGTTAAATCTTTCTGGAAACATCTTTGCGTGTTTCCATGGTGATTGTAAATCATGTCAAATTGACAACCAAGATTAAACAACCAAGATTAGCCATGACAAAGCCTTAGTAAACTAATATAATAACGGATTCTTTGAATATGTTTTGTCCCCTCCGAAACTCAAGTTGGACTTCTATGGCCACTGTGAAGTACTAGGATAGGTGAGTAGAAACTAAACTCTGGAACTTTTAGGAAGTGTTTAGAATTAATAAGCATTAAGGTGATTTCCATGTTTGAATACTGGTGGCTGTATAAGATCATAAAGTATAAAACACACACACACACACACACACACACACACACACACTGTCTGTCTCTGCCCCACTAGGACCTATAACAACTATCTCTTTGGGTCTTAGCATTTTCTGCTTCAAAATAGAAGAAAGAGAGGGAGACTAAGCAGACCCATATGTGAAGTTTTATGAGTCTCATAAGAAGGGTGAATACTGCTTCCATTTACATACACTGTCTGAACTCAGTCACATGGTGCTCCTAAACAGAAATGGGGGCTTGGGAATGTCATCCCTTGATGGGCTGAAACACCCCTCAGGTGGTAAGGAAAGCATGAACTTGGGTGGCATTAAGGTAACACACACACTGTCATTGTGGTAGCACAGAAAAAGGCTCAGCCAAATGACGTACGTCATGTAGGATTGTGCTGGGGAGTCAGAAGTATTTCACGATATTCCTCCCATTCACCCCCCTTCCCAGATATCCCCTGATCCTTGAGGGGGTTAATGTAGTCATCCAGTTTAGGGCTGTGTTAGGCCAGAAAGCTGTGAAATTGGGGGAGCTGGTCCAGAGCAAGAGTGAGGTCAAGATGTGTCCACACCCTGAAAATCTTGGCCTGAGTCTGGCAAGAGTAGGCTACATGTTCCTGTGCACTTGGCCTTGTGACCCCCACCTCTGCCACCCTGAGATAGCCGCATAGCCTGGTGGCCAGGTTACAGATTTAATTTCCTCTTTCCCTATAAGGACATGTCCAGCAAACATCTGGAATTCCTCTTCATGCAAATGAAGCATTCCCAGCTCCCCAGCCCCCACCAAGTATGTATGCTCACCCCTCCAAACCCCTAATCACTTCCTGAGGTTTATATCAATCATCATTGCTTCCCTCCAATAAAGAGAACTATTTCACTGTCTCTCAGGAAGGCTGTTTCTCCCTCCCTCACGCCTAACCCACCCACCCTGGCTAGGCTTCCTGACCTCCAATCCAGCCTGGCGTGCAATGCTTGGATACTCCAAGGGAAGAAGCAGATCTGGAGTGGCAGGCCTGAATACTCAATAGTCACTTTCTCAGAACTTTGACCAACTTTGAGTCTTTGCCTTAACTTCTGCTCACCGCAGAAGTTTCTTTGGCTAAGATTGAGAACAACGTTAATCTATTGGTACGCAAACATATTTAAAAGGCAGTTTGGCAACAAGTTTATTTAATAAAACAACAATAGTAGGTTCCCTGCTAGGGTCTATGACCTCCTGAGTTGTGTGAATTTGACTGCTTTTACAGAATCAGGGATTAATTTACTCCTGTGGAGCAAGCCTCAAATCCAATCAGAAATCAGCACATAGCCTTGTGGCACTATTGTGTTAGTAGGTACACCTTGCTGGAAAGTCAGTATTGTGGCATTCAGGGGTCACTGACAGGTAACACCATTGGTACCCCCTCTCCTCCATGGTTTGCATGACATCTTCTAGCACAATGAAAGCTAGCCCGCAGAAAGGAAGTTTTCAGGTCAGTTCCAGCTTGATTTTTCTGTGTTCTGTCACTAAAGTGTGTTGTGTTTTCAGTAATAGAGTGTAACCATCTAATTAGGTGGGAACCAAGAGCAATGGAAGTAGCCTGTGTTATTATAGGGGCTTCTGGAACCTCCTTAATCAGCAAGTCATAGAGAAGTTTGCCACACCTGGCACTGAGATTTTCATTTAATAATTTATAGCTTCTTAGGGGGAAGCATTTTTTTACTCAGGCAATAAATCTGTGTTAAAACTCATGTTTTAGAAAAATATATTTTAAATTAGTTTATGTGGTGGGTTTGAGCGAGTATGGCCCCATGGCCCCATGTATTTGAATGCCTGGTCTTCATATAGTAGAGCTGTCTGGGAAGGAGTAGGAGGTGTTGTTGGAGGAGGGATGTCACAGGGATGTGCTCTGAGAGAGCTTTCAATAGCCCACACCATGCCTGCCTGTACGCTGCCATGCTCTTTACTGTGATGATAATGGACCGAACCTCTGAAAATATAAGCAAGGCCCCACTTGTTTTCTTCAAGAAATTTGGTCATAGTGTCTCTTATAGCAATAAAATAACAACTAAGACAGCATACAAAGGAGAGCATTTCTATTAGTTTGCCATATGTTTGAATAGGCTTTGAATCGACTCATGTGTTTGAATGCTTGGTCCACAAGAAGTAGCACTGGTAGGAGGTGTGGCCTTGTTGGAGGAAGTGTGTCATTGTAGGGATGGGCTTTGAGGTCTCTTATGCTCCAGCTCTGCCCAGTGTAGAATTCCAGTCTTCTCCTGACTACCTTTAGATAAAGATGCAGAACTCTCAGCTCTTTCTGCCTACGTGCCACCATGCTTCCTGCCATGATGATAATGGACTAAGCCTCTAAACTGTAAGCCAGCCACAATCAAATGTTTTCTTTTATAAGAGTTGCATAGCCATGATGTCTCTTTAGAGCAATAAAACCCTAACTAAGACTCCATCTTTAGTTTTGGTTAACCCATCCCTAACTCCCTCCTCTCAATGAGAGTGATTTTAATGGGCATTTCTTGAGGCACTAAGTTTTATTAGTTTCATTGTTGAGGTTCAGATGTTTCTCTGAAGATGGATGTGCTGATTAGGTTTTTGTCCTCTTGACACATGTCAAGATCATCTGGGAAGAGGGAACTTAAATTGGTGCTTCCATTGGATTGGCCTATAGGCAAGTCTATGGTGACTTTTCTTGATTGATGATTGACATGGGAGGGCCTAGAGCATCCCAGAGCTGTTGGGCCTGGGTCATAGAAGAAAGCAGTCTGAGCAACCCATGAGAAGCAACCTACTAAGCAATGTTCCTCCATGGCCTCTGTATCAGCTCCTGCCTCCAGGTTCCTGCCTTGATTGAGCTCCTGCTTTGGCTTCCCTTGGTGATGGACTATGACTGAGACCTGTAAGCCAAGTAAATACTATTCTCCTCAGACTGATTTTGGTCACGGTCTTTGTTGTAGCAGTAGAAACCAAGCAAGAGGCTAGCCTCTGCTATTCCTACTTCAATTGGTCAAATAGACTTAAAGAAATTTTAAATAGCTTCTTTTATATCTGGCATTAAAAGCTGGGAGAGATTTCCTGAGGACTGTACTTAGACTTTTTACATTGGGATTATTGGTGTGAATTAACAAAAACAGGAAGTGCTTTGCTGAGAATCAGGACTACTCTGTCAGCCCTAGGTAGAAACCTTATTAGCTGCTTAATAAGAAAATATAGC
Organism: Rhynchomys soricoides; assembly: GCA_019843965.1. Lineage (NCBI taxonomy): Eukaryota > Metazoa > Chordata > Mammalia > Rodentia > Muridae > Rhynchomys > Rhynchomys soricoides. The sequence continues at coordinate 3,703,112 of JADRCH010000042.1, forward strand.
ATAAAGAACAGTTAAGTAGAAACTAGGTGTGGTGAGGCATGTCAGTAAGTCCTAGCTATCAGAAGTTCAAGGTTATCTCAACTACACAGTGAGTTTGAGGGCAACCTGGGATGCTCAAGACTGTCTCACAAAAATAAACAACAAACAAGAAGATCACAAGGTAAGTAAAATTGCATGAAGACAGTATTGATTTATCAGAGAGGAAGCAATTGAAGGGAATTTCAATGCCCCTAGTTTTGGGGAAATAATGATAAAATGGAATTAACCCTTGGAGACAGGTACTCTGGGCACTGATGCGTAGATTTGTATGTGAGGGCTGGGACTGAAGAAAAACGCACTGGGGCTGTCTTCCCACGACAGTTTCCAGCAGCAGACTGGGACCAGCTGGTGTCATGGGGGGACGTATCAGGAGACAGGAAACATTGCTAGGGGATGCTCACAAGAAGAGAAAGAGCCTGACCCTTCTGCAGCCCCAGCACCCTCTAATGCCCTCAGAGAACAAACCCTAGCAGGAAGCAGCTAGAAATGCAGAGACCTGCTCTTCCAGTTGCTGCCTCCTGGATCACAAGACCTCAGTGTTGAGTTTGGGGCTGAGAGATAACAGCTTAACAACAGGCACAGGGCCAGCTTGGCCAGGACCTCATCTCATTTCCCTGGGGATAAGAATTCTGGTGGGATGAAGGGAAGTGCCCTTGAGTCCATGGGCACTGGGCATGTGAGTAGTCCTAGGGAAGAGGTACCACCCTTCAGGGGCTCCTGAAGGCTTATACAGGGGCCCTGAAGAGAGTGGGCATTGGCAGCTACAAGGTGGGTAGTAATGAAAGGAGGATTGTGACAGCAAGGGAAGGGGGGGGAGGGGGGGGAGAGAGAGAGAGAGAGGACACATTCAAGGGATCTGTGTTTTTATTTTGAGTATTTGTAATCAGAAATAAGACTTCAGTTCTTGGCCATGAAGGGCCATAAGAGCTGTACAGTGTAAGCCTGGAGGTTGCTGAATATCACATTGTAGTTTTAATGCTAAATCTGTGAGTGATTACTGATTAGAACCTTGAATTTGGATACTGTTGGAGACTTTGTCTGGGGAAGTAACAGTCACTCTTTATTCTGGTCTTCCATGTGTAAAATTAAATATCAGTTCAAATGATGGAAATACATTGATGTCATAAATACTTACTGAGCATCTACTGTGTATAGGTCTTGTGCTAGATTGACAACCCTGAATGAGATGCAAGCCTTGCAGGAGGCTTTGGAGCATTCTAGAAAAGGGAATAAAGCAGTCACTGGAATTAGCCATGTGTGGCTAGCCACTTGACAAGGATGGACCCTCGTTCTCAGAGGTGGTCAGAGGAGGAATTCTATACCTGGGGGAGATGTCACAGACAAGGTGAGATATCATTTAGATATTAAAGGATTATCAGGATTTAGGCACTCATAAGGGCAGAAACCATTTGTTACTTCTCAGAACAGCCATTCTGGAGGAAGAAGTGCATCATTTTTCCTTGTACTTCTCGGAAACAAAGCTGGAGATCTTACTGGACAAGATATTAAGACTTAATACAAAGATCTGCTTAAAAATGTGTGACATGAGAACCAGAGCCAACAAATGGAGTCATTGATCAGAGGGCTGGGCCTGGAAACGGGCCTCACAAGGGTGACTCAGCAGAACCGTAGGAAAAGACAGTGTTCTCATAAATAGTGCTGGGACAATAGGGGACCAGGACAGAGAAAACGTAAAATTAGACCCTTACATCATACCTACACAAAATCTATTCCAAGAACATTATGGGTCTAACATTTAGAAGGCAAAATAATAAAGCTTTTAGGAGATAATACAAAAGAATGTTTTCCTGACCTCAGGAGAACATTCTTAAGTAAGATACAAATCACCAGCTATAGGTTTGGCTCTGTTCAAACAGAAACTTCTCTTTATTAAAAGGCATTAGTAAGGGCTAGGGATATGGCTCAGTGGTAGAGAAAGTGCCTGTTTTCCAGAGGCCCTGAGTTTGATCCAAACACCAAAGGGAAACAAAGACTTCATTAAAAGTTGAAAAGAGGAGCCACATGGTGGGAAAAGAGTTGCAATGCAAAATAAAAGGTATCTTATCTAGAACACAAGTAACCCTTCAAGCTACATGCTCAGACACATAGATAATACTACCAATTCGGACGGAGGCTGAGGCAGATGAATCACAGGTGTGAAGTCAAACTGGGATGCCTAGAGACACCTTGACTCTCAACAATTACAACTAAAGTACTATAAATCACTAAGAAAAATATGAATCAACAAGGAAAAACACCCCAAATACTCACAAACCTCATGGCCAATACAAGTGCAAACATCTTCAACATATGAGCAATATTTAAGTAAACTGAAGCCGCAGTGAGTGGTAAGCAGCCTTCAGGATGGTCCTGAACGGTCCCCTGCCCTGGTGTTTGTAATCTCCCATGTGGAGTCAGAGCTAGTTTGTAAGATCAACAGAAAATGACAGACATTATGATATACTGCTCCTGAGTTTAGCTTATGAAAGGCACATCGAGTTCCATCTGGTTGCCCCCAACCCCGTTAGTTTGCTCTGGGAAGCCTGCGGTCCTATCTTACGTAGTTCCCCGAGGAACACTATGGTCCAGTCACCAGCTGCATCAGGGAGCTGGAAACAGATCTTCCCACTCAGTTCAACCTCCAAATGACTGTGGCTCTGGATAACATCTTGATCTCAGACTCTTGAGAGACTCAGAACCATCCAACTAAGCCATCTCTGGCTTCTTAACCCAAGAACAGGTGTGAGATAATGCCTATTGTCTTGTGAGTTCTGAAGGCCACCTGTTATTCTGCATCAATAGCCAACAGAGACAGTGAGGGGTACCAAACAGGATGCTCTGTGTTGGTACAGATGCAGAACTATGGAAACACTTGCATGCTGCAGCACACACGGAGAGTAACAGAATCACTTTGCAAAACCAGGTGTCTGCACCTATAATTTTAGCACTTTGTTACTTGACTTGGTATTTTTACTCCTAGGCACATACATACTTCACAGAAGCGTGCCATCTTGGGTACCAGGAATCACTTACAGTGTTCATGGAGGCAATGTCTGTGATAGCCTCATGTTGGGAGTCACATGGCCATTCAAAGGGATAAATAAATTTGGATATATTATTATGTCTGTTACTAATAGGCTTCAGGGCTGTGCAGCTATAGGTTACATGGAAGTTAACAGGCCTAATTGTCTTTCAATTCAGCTTTATTAGGACACAGCTACCCAGAGGCTAATGGCTTTCTGATCTCTGCTCTGCTGATTGTACTGGGTGAAACTATGAGCACAAACAAAGAATTGATTATTTTTTCTGATAATTTATTTGTTTTTATTTTACCTGCATTGGTGTTTTGCTTTCATATATATGTCTGTGTAAGGGTGTTGGATCTCCTTGAACTGGAGTTACAGAGAATTGTGAGCCTCTATATGTGTGTTGGTTCTCTGGAAGAGCAGTCAGTGTTCTTAACTGCTGAGCCATCTCTCCAGCCCCAAGAAATTAGCTTTTAAAAAAAGGTCTTGTGGACCTGTTTGTTTGTTTGTTTGTTTGTTTTCAAGACAGGTATCTCTATGTACTGCTGGCTGTCCTGGAACTCACTGTGTAGACCAGGCTGGATTCGGATCCACCTGCCTCTGCCTCCTGAGTGCTGGGATCAAAGGCATGCACCACCACTTCCAGGCAGGAACTGGTTCTTGAAAGGGTAGGACTGTGGTTACTACTGGAAGTGTGTATAGTTGGGAAGGGACCTGGGGTGCTGATAAGGATTTTTAAAAATTTTTTTGAGAGAGGGTCTCACCATGTAGCCTTGGCTGACCTAGAACTCAGGATGTAAATGAGGCTGTCCTCAAATTCACAGAGGCCCATTTGCTCTGCCTCTAGTGTACTGGGATTAAAAGCATGTGCCACCATGCCCAGTTGAGAAATCTGTTTCTTGGCTTGGCTGGATTCCCCTGGGTGATGTGTAGCCTCCTGAAGGGAGACACCCAGGAAGCTGACTAAACGTAGAGGCCCAGGAGGCTCAGAAAGTTACATGTTTTACAAGGCCTTTCTCCAAGGTACACATTTGCCTGGGTACACAACAGTACACATTTGCCTGGGTGAGAAGACTGTGAAACTGCCTGCACACTGGGTAGGGAGAGCCAGGGATGCAGGTTTTGATAGTCACCATGCTGGGGTGGGCTTTCCATGGATGATGCAACTGTCTTTAAGTCATCCATGCTCCCATAAGTAACCTTTCACCTTTGCTCCTATAAGTAACCTTTCCCCCTTGCTGCTGTAACCTCTCACCCTTGCTGCTGTAAGCAGCCTCTGTTAATCTATCAGCTCACTCGGGTGAAATCATGTCTTTGGTCTGTTGCTGGTGCCCTATGTGGTGTGAGCGGGCATTTGCTCATATCTCCCCATATGGTGACACAACAGGTGCTCACTGTATACATTTTCCTGAGTTATGTATTTGTGCTTTCTAAATGTATATGCTGTCTATTTCTCAATAACACGTCAAAACACAATGAGCGGATTAAGACTGTGCATCATGGACTGAGGGAAAATGCTTTGTTTAATAAACATTAACATGATTTTGTTAGTGCTGGGGATGGATGGCATGGCAGACGAATAGACTATTCACATTAAGATGAATGAAGAAGGGACTGGAGAGCTGGGTCAGTGGTTAAGAGCACTTTGTAGAGGACCTGAGTTCAGTTTCCAGCACCTTTATCAGGTGGCTTACAACTGTCTATAATTCCAGGGGATCTATATACATTCAGGTACCTGTGGAGACCAGAAGAGGGCATTGGATTTCCTGGACCTTGAGTTGCAAGTGATTGTAGACTGCTTCATGTGGGTGTGGGACCTGAACCCAGATCCTCTGCGGGAGTAGTAAGTACTCTTCACTGCTGAGCCATCTCTTCACCTTTAACTATTCCTTTCTTAACAAAGTGGTTTTTGTTTTTCTACTTTTAGTCCCCCACTTTTTTTTGCTTTAGGACACATGGACCCAGATACTTCAGCAGATACTGAGTCCCAGGACTCAGATCCACACCTATAACAATAGAACCAAGGGCTTTGCAAGTGTAAAGCACCCCTGTACCCCCAGCTCTAGGATCAGCCTCTAACTTTCATGTTCATAGTAAACTTGTTGGAGTTGGGCCCTAGCTGCTCAGCAGTCTCTGGCAGAGAGCTTCCTAAACACCTTACAGCCGGTCCTGCCGGGCTTGGATTCAGCAGATCCAGCCTGGTGCATGTAGACCATCATGGAGTGGTGGGGACAGGCAGCCTCTGGTGGAAACCAGAGGCTGTCCGGTACTTACTCATCCAGCTGTCGCCATGTCTGAACAACTTGTTTCCCCCAGTCACCCACTTCGCTCAGTATTCCCCCAGACTGACAAGCTCAGCATCTTATAAAATGTAATTACATTTGCCTCCAAGTCAGTTTTTCTTTGAGTGGGAAAGCCAGGCCCTATTCAAGGTGTTATCTCATCTGACTTGCCTTCCAAGCGCCTATTCCCCGCTGAGCCACAGTGCCTTACCAGCCTTTTAAATGCCCACCAGTTCCTTACTTTAAGGCAATGTTTGTTCTCAGCTTTTTGCAGCCCATCCCCCTCACTTCTTCTTTTTTTCCCAGCGCTGCAGCAAGCTTGCCACACACCCCAGATAACTGCCTGTTTATCCATCGCCTTTGTTTCTGGGCTCTGAGTCTCTTCCTATCATCAGGAAACATTCCCTCCATCCTCTGGTGACTCGTCTTTATCTGCCTTCCCGGGAGAGTGTTATCAATGGCATTTTGAGCAGCTATGTAAATTAAATCTGTTCCTCTCATCCCCATTCTTTATTTATGGCTCCACCATTAACTTCCTCTTGGAGTAAGCGGTGCACTTTCCCCCCTAACAAATAAATGAAAGACAATTTTTTCATTTGAAGATACTAGCCTCTTAAATCCAGTGCGACCAGAAGACTCTATGTGCACCGGACAGACTGTTTTATGCCTGATAATCACTAACGGCATCCCTTTCTACTTGAAAAGTAAAGTAGCCCTGCTTTGGATGATGAGTTTATGGCCATCTTGCTAAAATTCTATGTAGTCTAGATGAATGATGGCTGCATAATTTGTTGTGTGGACTGACATCCCCACAGAGCCACGTACTAGCTGTGTGGGTTTGATGCTCAGGAACCTTCATCTCCCCAAAGTCTGATCTCGGGGTCACCCCAGCAGTTTGTAAGAGACATAGAGTCTCAGGCCACCACTCCACACTGCTGGTAACAGGACTCTCAGGTGACTATCCTGCACATTATGGTTTAAAATTTTGTACCCTAAACCCCACAGGCTGGTTTTATTAATAAAACAAAAGCCTGCTAGCTTTTCCACAGCATTAAAAATATGCAATTCAGAAGCTGAGGCAACACTCAGTCGGTGCCTGTGGCACCAGAGGACATGAGACTGGAACCCCAACACCCATGGGAAAGCTGGGCATGAAGGCAATGCCTGTAATCCCAGCACTGGTGATGGGGAGGTGGGGGAATCCCTAAGGGCTCACTCACTAGCCAGGCTAGCATAATCAAAAGCTTCATGTTCTGTGAGAGACCTTGACTCAAGAAAATAAGGCAGAGAATGATTAAAGAAGACAACTGACCTCGACCTCTAACTTTCATATGAACATGTACCTATGCATGCTCGAGTACACACACACACACACACACACACACCCCACACACACCCCACACACTATACACCACACAAGCACATGCACACAAATATACCACACATACATGCACATACAAACATATTCACTACACATACACACACATATACCACACACAAACATACTCAACATACACATACCATACACCACACATGCACACAAATATACCGTACACACATACACACAAACATACTCAATACACACACACATACACACATGCACACAAATATACCATATATACATACAAACATATTCACTACACACACACACTCACATGCACACATGCATCCAGACACTCATGTGCTCGTGTGCAACACATGTACCACATACAGGAGAAATACTTTAAGGTTGGGAATGGTTTCTGCTTTCCCTATGTAGGTTCCTGGGTTTCCTACCTAGCACTAAAATGAATGAATGAATGAATGGATGAATACACCACTTGATGCATTTTTATAACAAACTACAGAAACAACAGATAAATACATAGAACAGTGCACTTGCATGTAGAATAACTTTCTTTTAAAAAGTGGAATAAATGCACAGATGAGCACGATGAAACCTCATTTAGTTGTCACTAATAAAAACATCCCTCTTTAAAACAGTCCAAAGGCTGACATGGTCTAGGGAAAAAACCTAAATTGTTCTATTTATGATTACTATGGAGTTGTTGGCTAAATATTTTGACTTGCATGAATCCTTCATGTCCGTGTTTTGCATTAAAAATGTACTCACAAATGAAAATGGAAAGAAAAAAAGAGCCTTGTCATTATTAGCGTCTGTTTCCTGTTTCCATTCTCTGTTGTATGCCAAGCTTGACTTCACTCTCTTGGAGGAAAAATAGTATTGAATTCATATTTCCAATAACAACCCTCCCCTGTCAAAGGTATTTATTTTGGCTCACAGGGAACATGTTCTTGTTAAACTATAACTTAGTTCCCACAGCATGTGGTTGGCATGAGTGCCCCATGGCATGTGGTTGGATGAGTGTCCCATGGTGCTGTGGTTTAGATGAATACCCCATG